>OY730192.1:53105728-53259854 GCA_963422505.1 Pseudognaphalium luteoalbum
TGATGCTATTCGCACTTTCTGAATTCTTTTTAGAGGTCATTAGAAAGGAGAGTTCTTGAGTGATGTTGTGGATACAATTATGATAGTTGCACAACAATGGCAAGTACCCAAGAGAAGATTTCAAAAGGCACCTATTAATGTTGTGTGCAGTGGGGTATTGGCGGTACTAGGCACCACTTCAGCTCTGTTGGTAACTGTTATTACAAAGACTCCTGGTTAGAAGTATTTTACTACAATAAGGTCTAGATACATAAGAAGCAGCATACTGCTTGAGATGGGGGATGTAACAGGAGATGGTAAATCTCCTGGTTTTGGATTTTGATGAAATATGGCGAATTTGAGAGAGGTTATCTGATTTATGGGATTTGGAGCAGGTATGTCCAAGATCTGTAAGGTGAACTCTTTGATTATGTTTGCTAAAGGTGTCCTGAGGAATGATAAAGGCAAGGTGAAATGCATTTTGTTTTTCAAGTCGTAAGGTATGTGTTCTCAGAAACAGTGGTCGAGATGGAAGTAGCGATGATTGTGAGTACTATTAAAGAGTTACTATATGATGTAGAGTAAGCATTTTAAAGAGGATGTGTATCCGTTAAAGGGTAGAGTGTGCTACCTTGGTGGGAAGCGGTGTTTTCTGAAAATAGGATTGGTTTTAACTAATAGTAAGAATATGTGAGTGGTTAACGATCTGAGGGAAAATAACTGTCGGTGGTATTTTTGCTGGAAAATATTATTCTTATAGGGAGACATAAGGATTTGCATATATATGATTAAGAGTGGTCTGATAATTCCTGTTACGGTTTTGGAAACAAGATCTTCATTCAGAATATCAAGAACTGCGTTCACGTTCTTGTATCTTTGTAACTTGATGGGGTCTGACAGTGTCTCACTGATTTTTCATCGGTGATGGTGGTGGAAAATGATGGAATTGAATAATTATGGAGGATGTCTTTTATATTCTAGGCAGGGCAAGAGTATCGCAATGGAGTGTTTTTCGAAGTCTGTAGAATGTTGTTTATAGAATACGGAGTATATATTTGAGATTCAAGATGTTTTGCCGTATGGTCTAATTAGTAGGGCAAAGCATGATGATTGAAGAAGCAAGTATAGGGTAGCTTGTAAAAATGTTTTGCTCCTTTTTTGTGATGTACAAGGAGTGTACTGTTTCTTATTGTGCTGCAAGCAGATGTTATGTTATGTGCCACTGTTGGGCTATTTTGTTAGTTCTGTACACACGTACTACGTGCTCAAATTGTGCAAGACACAAGGCTGAGATTAACTACGTTGGATAAGAATGGTTAACAGAAATAGTATGATCATCTTCAACTAGCTTTTCATATGAGCATATGTTCTCGAAATCCCGATTTACATTCCACATGAGCATACATCAATGGCTAAGCAACAGATTAAAGATCACAGTTGCGCATCATTTGGTTTGGACCAATCGACATTTTAGTTTCACCTTTGTTCAGATAGTATCTATGTGTCATTTGTTGCTCTTTGAATTAATACTTTTAGTATTGTAGTATTTCAGAGCATACAGTATACAATCCAAAGTCATGTTCAAAGTTAACATTTTATTTTCATCATCTTTGTTAAAAAAGTATATAATGGAGTAATATTAATTTGCTGTAGTAATTTTAAGTCCAACTTTACGTTGTGACTAAACCACCCTTGCTCTCAGTAAACAGATGGCGAAGTGAAAAGGTCAAAACAGTAAATTCAACCAAAACATAGCAAATCCCACTACAAAACAGATGTTTTGATCAACAACTAGGGTTTGGGGCAAAATAACAGAAACTCATACAACGAACAAGTGAAAATGAGGCACCGGAGGGGAGGTTTTTAAGGGCGGTTGCCGTCCTCCGTTGCCGATGACTTTCCATTTGCCCTTAAAATCAACAACCCTTATCTTGTTTCTGTAAGCGTGGTGTTTACAGTAAATCATAACCAGGATCATAAGCATCTAAACAGTATCTGTTGCCTGCTGGTTCTTTTGTGTTTAACGGCACGCGCTCTACCTATATTATTCTACTTCCATTTCCATCCATAAAACAATAGAAGTTGATCGTGGTAGTAGCAATAGAAATAGTAATAATAATAATAATGGAGAATTTCATATATGCCATGCTTCATCATATCATATCATATCCTAAGAGGCGGTGATGATGAAATTCTGTTGTTGTATGAGTAAATCAGCAAAATTTGAGATGATCCGTAGCTTGGCGGGGCAATTTTTTGATGAAATTTGCAGCCATGGCGGTTTTATCCTTTTTGCTTTGATGTTAACAGATCTGAGCCTCGTTTGTAATCTTCGAATTTGTAAGGAATTTGTGTTTTCCTTTATTTTAGTTTGCAAAATGGTCTAAAAATTCGATTTTTTACATGACTGTAATAATGCATGTTATGAAGAAAGAAGTTGTTTGTACTTGGATTAATTCAGAACGTATACGGTTAGCTGGTTGTGGAATCTTGGCATCCAGTTTTGGTCAAATGTGAGTAATTTAGGAATCTATACTTGTTGGAGTTCTGTTTTCTTGGCTGCAGGTTTACTTAAGAAATTTGGAGTGGATGTAATTAAATTTTGTGTTGATTGATGGGGATCAAGACACTAGTTTTTATGATCGGTTGATGGTATCACCTCTTAAAACTGAAATGTGCAGGAGGATTAGGGGGAATGCTGTTGAAAATAGTGATTATTTTAGCCAAAAGGGTTTGGTGGTTCAATATTGAGTTTTTTTTTCTAACCATTGGGTGGGATCATGGGGTGTAGTGTTGTTAAAACATTGCTATCAACGGATGTTCGCAATATCAATTAACATAAAGAAGGTAAAGTTGGTGAATTTTGCCATTATATATATTATATATATATGTACTCGGTATTATATATCGTGGTAGCTCACTTGCTTGTTTTATGTCTACTGCTTTCGAACATCCATGAAAGATAGAGGCTGTGAAGAAGATCATATCTGAGTGAGTAACAACAATGAGACTCTGCTTATCTTGGCTAGGCAAATCACAGAGGTTACTGTGACTTTTTTGTTTCAAAATTTTGATCACATGTGCAAATGGAAGGAGTTGCAGCCATGGTGGTATGTGCCCTCTTGTTCTGATTGTTAACAGATCTGAAACCCCACATTAATTATTTTCCTTAACATTGGACTGCTAAAATTTCACTATGCAAAATCAGTTTCTAAAAATTAGTTTTTCAGTATTGCTTACACTACGGTCTTGAGTTTATAACAAGACATGTTGCATCTTTGTGTGAGACTTGAACCTGTAACTTTTTATTGGAACTTGTATGGACATTATCATACTGCTAACTAGGGGTGAGCTTGGTACCATACCGGTACCAAACCGGTACCGACCGGTTGGTACCGGTTTTTTATCCACAAATCAAATACCGAATGCCGGTACCACTTGCTAGCCAAATGCCCATTAGTTCTAAGCAAGTTTATATGTATGTATCAATATGTATGTTTGACGTTACTTACAGCTCTCAATAAGAATGAACGAGGTTTGTAGAAAGAAGGGATGTTACTGAGGGTGGTTGCCCCTTTCTACTTGGCCCGTGATTTCAAAATCAACAACCCTCATATATATACGGCTTCCCATATATACCTCTATATCCTTTGATTCCTTTTCTAATGAGGAAAATATGGGATTTGAATCACAGTTTATACTGCTGTTCATTGAAATTTATGTATATGTCATCGCTTGATTCATTCATTCACTCAGTCACTTATGATATATCTATGGTTCTATATGACATTGCAGCAAATGCAATTGTTGCTGATTCTCTGTTTGGGAAGGTTTTAAACGAGGATATGATGATGAATATCTGAGAGCTGGGTCGGGCAATGAGAAAAAATTGGGTTGTATCTTGGCAGGGCGATGTACGAGTTGCAGCCATGGCGATTCATGTTCTCTTGCTTGATTCTATATACAGATCTGATCATCATTTTTCCTTTTGTTTCTTTTTTAGGTCTGTAATGCCTTTCTTCTTCTGTCCGAGAATTTTGTTAAAGGGGGATTTGATAATGTAGCTGTTTCTATAAGTTAACACATGTTTCTGACGCAAACATATATGGTTTTTAAATTGTTAGCTAATTGTGGAACTGAGGCATATAGTTTTGCTCATGTGTGAGTAATTTAGCGTTACGTTATTTCTTTCCGTTCTCTATTCTTGCAGGTTCAATTAAGAAAATTGGTGAAGATGTGATGAAATTTTTAGCTTGCAGGGGATCAAGACACGATTTTGATGGAGATTTGATGAGATCAACTCAAAACTGTACTGTGTTGGAAGCTTATGGGAAATGTGGAGATAAAATGGTGTTATTTGGCCAAATGAACTTGAAGGTTCACAAAATGAGGACAAATCTGATCCGGAAGCTGTTGAGATGTAAACACGGAAATGAGAACTGGTGTATGTGACCCAAACATGATACGTACAAAGAGTTGTCAATTGTATGTATGAAGGTGATAGAAGTCTAAGGAACAGGATCTGTAAAGAGGGTTTTATGGTGCAATTAGGTAATGGTTGTAGAACCATTTGTTGGTCTTGTGTGTGGATCGAGTGTATGGTGTTATAATAATGCTATCAGCGGACGGATCTTTGCGTCTTATATTAGCGTAAGGAGGGTAAGGTTGGTGAATTTGGTAGTTAAATTGATGGTGAATGGAAATGGAATATATAGCTATCAAGACTTCTTGGTTTTAAGACTGAAAGAAATCACTATTCACGGAATCAAGAATCAATCTCACATGCGACTGTCTCTGTAACTTGATCGTTAGCATGAAGGAAGAAAGTTGAAAATAACGTAATCGCTGAATTATATAGGTCTTTTATTTCAGAGGCTGCAAGGTTGTAACTGAGAAGTGCCACCATGGGTTTTTACACGTCCGTAGAACGTCTTTGACGAGTTCATTTTCAAGCCAAGTAGACACGCTTTGGGATAGCTAAGTGACATTCTTGAGATTCAAAACGTAGTAGAGGTTTATATACGAGGGCAAAGCATGACGAAACAGAAGGTAGATTGTAAACATGTTTGTTCATTTTATTGTAACGAGTGTTTTTCATTGGGCTCGAGTGTTGCAGCAGATGTTTTGTGCCACAATAGGACTATTTGTTTGTTTTTTGTTTTTTTGTAATTTTTTTTCTTCCCATTAGAACTTTAACAAATGTTTTAAGAAGATACAAGAATAGGAAAAAGAATAGATCCAACTCCCTCAAAGAAAATGACTATATAGAACTAACAATTTAACACACAAGCTAACTGTAAACGTATTTTAAAGAATTTGAGAATCAATTGCAACTCTCAGATTATTGATGCTTGAACATTGTGTAGGCCAATCTTGGCATCTTCAAAATCAGGGACAGTTCATCCTTTGGAGGATGATACATCTCCATTCTTGTATCGTTTTTTAAACGTGCGGGAGTTCCATCTAAGTAATTCAAGTAGTTTTTCACCAGCATCATCATATGCACCAATTAAAAGAATGTTTTCAAGTAGTTTTTCACCAGCAGCATCTTCCGAAAAATCGTTGAGAGTATCATGTTCACATTAGTTTTTGGCATTACCTTTCATGATTTGTGAATTGGTTTCCTCGCTGTTCAGGCGTGTAGCTCTTGGCTTTAACTTTTTCTTTGTTCTTAAGGTTTGCATTTTTATCTTGAAGTATTTTAGGAAATCTCGGGGCTTGTTAGACTTGTCCCAACGGTGGAACTCGCCGGTCGTCGATTGCAACCGACAGAACCGACGCCGTTGGCACGGGGCCGTCGATTGCTTCCGGTCGTTTAATGG
Source organism: Pseudognaphalium luteoalbum (assembly GCA_963422505.1). Classification (NCBI taxonomy): domain Eukaryota; kingdom Viridiplantae; phylum Streptophyta; class Magnoliopsida; order Asterales; family Asteraceae; genus Pseudognaphalium; species Pseudognaphalium luteoalbum. Next base: position 53,111,530 of record OY730192.1, read on the forward strand.
CGTCGGGTTGGCGACGGGATGAGAGGCGCAGGTGGGACCCACTTTCCTTTTTTTGTTGTTAACGGCTAGTAAATAAATATAAAACCGTTGTACCTCAAACGGTAAAAAAAACATTTTTTGAAAATTATTAAAATATTTTTGTTTTCAAACTCAACAACTATTATTTCTACATTATATATATACCCACTTCATACACACATTTTTTCACTGCAACTAACTACAGATTATCTCCTTCTTTTCACACTCTATATTACCCACTTCATACACAAATCCAACTTCCATACGCAAATACAACTTCCATACTCAACTACAAAAACGAGGAGAAATCCATCTAAAAATACATCACCACCTACATCACAAGAAATCGATATATGAAACAATTTAATAAATAATCGCATATCGAATTTCACCCAAATTCAGCTTCACCAACGGGTCGTCTTCCACTCAATCGAGCAACTCTTCACCAAGTCAATCGCTCGGGTTTGGACCATACTCACATCCCCCTACACCATACCAACATTACCAAAATTACCATCCTTACCAAAATTACCAACGTTACTCACCATACCTTCCGATTCCCCGAACCCCCTTGACTTTTGGAAACTCACAATTTTATCAACAACAAGCAGCACATTAGCTTTCTCTCCATTTCCACAAACTCAAATTAAGTATCCATAATTCGGAAACATAAACACTCCACCCGAACCCGAAGGAAAGAAAGAAAAGGGGTACAAGTGAGATGGACGGACGTGAAGGCGGTTATATTTTCGGAATAATGGGTCCACATATCCGGGAAATCAAAGAAATGACTCCTTTTAGGATAAAGTGTTAATGGGTCTACATATTCACAAAGCTATGACGCATTTTAGGATAAAGTGTTTATCGACTATGATTCGGTGGCACCCGCAAAATGTATTTTGAGTCAAATTCAAGGAAAGTGGATTAAATCCGCAAAGACATCAAAATTTTCATAGCAATCAACAAAAATATTATTGACCCTCGTCCAAGCAGGGCAAATGAAAAAGATATTGTTGGCGCGTGTTATGACTTATTTAAGACCCAACAAAAACGCAAGTTCAAATACGAGAAATGATGGGATGTGCTCAAACACTATCCGAAGTTCTATTCAGATGAGGAGGTCATGCCCAACCGACGTACATACCAACCCGATCCCGAACCGATCAATCTTGATGATGTCATGCCTTTATTCGAACCTCTTACGACTAACATGGAAATGTTGTTCCAAAACAACCAAATTCGTCGATAGCTCGGTCGTGCTCAATCAAGAAAAAGTAAAAAAAATCGGGTTTGAGTGATGCGGCTACTTATTCTGTAACACCCCCAAAATTCGTTGATTGAGTTTAACGGAAGCATTTAGTTAAGTATGGGGAGTGCCACAATACACAGTACATGCATACGTATCAGAGCTTATGATTACAACAGAACATAATATATTAAGATGCCAAAAGTAATAGTTACAAAGTTTACGATTCATCGAATCGTATAAGTTGAAAAGTAATTAAGTTACAAAAGTAGATTTCGTAAATATGACTAAAATCACTTTAGTTATACAAAAGAAATCCAAAAGTTTCAAATGTTGGCATCCTAAAGCTTCACGGGTCGCCCTAGTTCCGTATGTGTAGGCGGTTCTTACATGCGCAGCTAATTCCCTGAAAAACATAGTAAAAGTCAACAACGAGGTTGAGTGAATTCACATGTTTTATGTTCACAATATTAGTTGTTTGTTTCAAAGCGTTCACAAATAGTTATTGTCATCACGATCTAACAAAGTTTCGTGGAATATTATCCAAAGTGTACCTTTAGTGGGATGTAGCCCAAATATAGTTTAAGTTTCGTAGGAAAGCGGTATCCTATTAGTATTTGTAGGAATGTAAGTATCCTAATGGTTGTTCGTAGGAATGTCAGTATCCTAATAGTTATTCGTAGGAATGTCAGTATCCTAATAGTTGTTAACGGATACATGTCAGTAGGATCGAGTACCCATGTCAGTAGGGTTCACCTAGTGGGGAGTGTCAGTGTCCCCTGTTCTACAAGTATAACGGATCCATGTCAGAAAGATCTAGTACCCATGTCAGTAGGGTTCATATAGTAAGGAGTGTCAGTGTCCCATGTTCAATAAGTATAATGGATCCATGTCAGTAGGATGTAATACCCATGTCAGTAGGGTCCAAATAGAAGGGAGTGTTAGTGTCCCTTGATCCATGTCAGTAGGATCTGGTCCATGTCAGAAGGACCCATTAGTTACCCAGTCAGTTTCGTAGAAGCGTTGCTGGTCATTCTCCAGCGTTTCCAAAACAAGTTTAATACGTTTACAGTGTTTGTAGTATGAAAACGTTTATTTATAAACGTCAGTTTGTGTAACAGTTTAACAGTTCAATGTACTCTAATTGTTCGAGTAAATCAGTATACAATCATGTATTTCAAACGTTTGACTATGTTTTCCACCCCTGTTCAAAAGCAGTTAAAACAGTAAAAGTAGGGGCTGTGAACTCACCTGTTGAGTTAAGTAATGTGCGAGTGCTAGCAAAGCCTAAAGCCCAAGAATAGTCCGGAATCTCCTAACGCCCTAAACGTATGAGATTTGATAAGTATGTGGATGTCTTAGTTTGACCATCCATGCTAGTGTTCGTTCAACCAAATTATGTCCAAAGTGTTTGTTTGTCGTTTAAGTTTGTAGCTTTAGAATGTATACGACTCATTGGTAGCGGTTTGAAATAATAATTTCTGAAAACATTATTATATTCGTGTCATTTTATGCTTAGCAAAAGTATATATCTTTGTATGTTAATCATCGTTGTAAGAAGTGTAGTTGTCGTTGCGCAATTGTCGAATTGCCAGACAGAAACTTAGTTCGCAGGGCAGAATCTCAGTTCGCAGACCAGGTCAGTTCGGCTCGCTCGTTCAACTCGCTCGTTCGGCTCACAAGGGTTCAATTCGCATCTCGGTTCGGTTCGCAGCTCAGTTCGCAGGGCAGAATCTCAGTTCGCAGACCAGGTCAGTTCGGCTCGCTCGTTCAACTCGCTCGTTCGGCTCACAAGGGTTCAATTCGCATCTCGGTTCGGTTCGCAGCTCAGTTCGGCTCGCAGCTCGGTTCGGCTCGCAACTCGTTCGGTTCGCATCTCGGTTCGGTTCGCATCGCGAGCTCGGTTCGTACTCGGTTCGGTTCGCATCGCGAGCTCGGTTCGCAGCTCGGTTCGGTTCGCATCGCGAGCTCGGTTCGCAGCTCGGTTCGGTTCACAGCTCGGTTCGGTTCGCAGGAAGAACAGACCTCAGCTCGCAGAACGAGCTGATCGGATTTTTAACTTTAAAAACGCATTTTTAAGTCAATTTTTGGACATAATAAGTTGATAAAACACTAAAGCATGGTATATTAAGTATTACAAACACGAAATATCAAAGAAAATAGCAAAATCTAAGAGCTTGCGGGATTGTCGGGTTCTTACAAGGTTATCGCATGAGGAATCCGAAAAGATGGTTGCGTAGCTTTCGTCGTGGTGATCGTTTTTCTCTAAATGAGCTCGGTGATTTATTGCGTTTTTGTGGTAGTATTTGTGTGATTTTTTGTGGGTTTTTAGAGAGAGATTTGAGAGAGAATAGAGGTAGAGAGAGAGAGTAAAATGAAAATGAAGGTGGAAGTGGGGTGGGGTGGGGTGGGCCGGTTTTGGTGGTTCCAAAAGGAGAGGGGACTTTGTCCCTAATTTGCGGTATTTGGCCCGTGTTTGTTTAACCGATCGTTAAATGTTCAAATATTTTAATTTGGTAACTTTTTAAATACGTATTCAAATCTATTTTTAGATGAGATCTTTTATAAAGATATTTCAGTTAAGTTATACAAATTTAAAAATTTATTCTGTTTTGTTTTGTCAGAGATGTTTCGAGTTGTTTTCAGTTTGCAAAATACTTTGTAAATATTATCGACATAATATTTAAGAGTTAATAACGTTATTTAATAATTTCGTTTTATTAAATAATTTTGTTTACCAACTGGCGTATATTTTTGTCGCGCTTGTTCCTATTGTTTTGTACGTATTTACAATTTACTACGAAATGTAATACTACGCGTATTAACTAGTTGGGCTTTGCTAGACTTACCTCTAAAATGTGTTGTGAATTCACTCAAGTAGGGAATTAGCCTAATAATGCAAGTGTTTAGCGTATGTAATCGTGTTTAAATTTGTGGGGTGTCACATATTCAGACACTTTGAAAGAACAAGAACATTTAGCAAATATAAGATTCGCGGAAACACAACAAAGAACAATGTCCATGATCAACACAAATTCTACCAAAAAGACTTCTTAAATCGTGGAAAATGATATATAAAAAAATATAAAAGGGTCTTAAAGGCAAACTGAAAAATATTCAAAGATGTACAAAAAACTGTGGTTGATAATTATGAGTCGGCACAAATCAGGTTCGTGCGACGAAAACGAACACGAATAATAAGACGAAGATTCAGACGATTCGGAGTAGTAGACTAATTGTATTTTTTTAAATAAATGTACTTTTTTAGAAATTGTAATGTTTTGATTTTTATTTAATGTAATGTTTTCTAATTTTAATGATTATGTTTAATTTAATTTTTTGTTTTAAATGCATAAAGAAAGTAATGCGTGGGGTTCAGAAAAAAATTAATTGATATTCATTGTTAGTGTAATATCAGTTTTGTAACGAATAACATGATATTGATTTGAGAAAAACTAACGCATCCATTATTGTACTCTCACAAATTGTATGTTAATCTAGGGACATGGTAACGTTAGAGCATCTCCAATGCATTAAACTCTATAGAGTTTAATGCATTGCCACATCACTGACACATCAACATTCATACTTTTACATAAACTCTTCACAATGCATTGAACTTTATCAATTCATTAGATTGCCAACTCATCGTACTATATTTAACTACTTATTTCTAAATTGATTTTATATATATATATATATATATATATATATATATTAAAATGATCATTTGTAATAAAACAAAATTAGAATAAAAATGATTTATTTTTAGCATATATATTATAAACACTTCAGTATTATGTAAACAAATTTTAAAATAATAAATATCCAATCTTATAATCATATATTCTTCGAAGTTTTAGAATACCCAACCTTTAAAACAATACACGATTGTTAGCAAAAATAATATGGCGAGAACACTTCGTTTGTACAGGAAGCCTAGTGTTTATTTTATAAATTTCGTATATTAATATTGAAAAGAAAGTGGATGACTAATTTTATAAGGGTACAAAATGTAAATTAGGGGAGTGGGTGTCCCCACCTTTTGAGTTTTAATACGGGTTGAAGCAGACAAGCACGCTAGTTTCAGCGTTGCAACATGTGCCATCTCACAATGCATTAAATGCTTACATCATCTATTCTTTTTTTCTATCGAACCTTGACCATTGTGGATGGTCTTAGGTTGATTCTTACAAGGTCTATAAGAACAGTGAGAAGTCTCTTTCACTGTACATTTTGGCCCTAGTTCTTCACTAGTTTCAACGGCTTTTCCAACTTTATGCTTTTTAGGAAATTGACCAAAAAGTACACCAGTGAGTGGAAAAGACCCATCATACTTTTGAACGTTATTTGAATTTAAAAAATTCATCGCCGGTGGAGCGTCTTGGCCGGAAACTTCACACATCGCCGGAGAGGAGACTTTCATTAGACTTGAAGGAGGATTCTCCCGGCTTAAAGTTCATGAAGTTAACTTTAAACTAAACTCATCACATAAATCTCGTATTGAACATTGTTTATTTGTATCATGAAATTGTAAAAGACTCAAAGACTGAGATTATCTAGGAGTGAATTGATGTTTACAGAAAACAAGTTTTTTATAAAAGCGTCTATGCTTTCAAAATTTCGATCTACATTCCACATGCTCGTAACATAGCTCGGGAAAAGATCAATTATCTTATAAGTGAAACAATTATACCCTTTAGGCCTTTACTATATTTTTTCTGGTAATAAAAAGTAGTGAAAGACTAAACCACCCTTGCTCTCAGTTAACAGATGGTGAAGTTAAAAGGTCCAAACAGCAAATTTCATTAAAACATACGTTTCGATCAACAACTAGGGTTTGGGGAAAATTCATAGAAGAAACTCATACAACGAAGAAAATATAAAGTGTTTCCCTTACTCCCTCACTTGCAGATTCTAAAGGATTACAACAACATAAAAATAAAAACTATTTAGCATAATACGATGGAAAAGGCCATCCCTCTTTTTCATAAAGAGCTTCCAATCTTTCGGGTGTAACCTCCCTTATGAACTTCATTGTCTCCCGAGACTCATCCGGGAACTTGTTCGCCAGCAAAGCCCCCATTGGTACACAACATCCGTCGATTAACTCTTTGATACAAAGATAACGAGAAGCAGCAGCGAGATCTATCAACTCCTTAAGCTCGCGCTTCTTAAAGAAGTTTGCTAGATCATTCGTAGCCTCCTCCTGTTTGCTCGAATGAGTAACCGCAAACTGTTTGTTGAGGAACTCGATCACCAAGGCTAGGGTTTTGGAATCAACTTGGGGGATAGGGATTCTATCGGACGCAGAATCATCTTTCAGGAGGTTTCCGATGGTGATGGATTGACACGCAACCTCTTTTCTGATAGTGAAGACCTGTTTGTCCTTTGAGATGAGAGTTAGCATTTTTTGATTCGACGTGATGATGATAATCGATAGAGTTAGGGTTTACTATATTGTGGGATGTAATGTAATTGTTATGTAAATGCAAACGGAGGTGGTGTTATTTATAGGGGTAGTTCGTGCGTGGGATTATGGATCCATAAGATTCTTCCTCTGATTTCTTCCATAATCTCCTTTTAAATGAACGCAAATTTAGGTTTTATTTTTTTAGTTTTAATGATCAAATCAACAAAAAATTGTGGGGTTTACGAGTATTATACCTTTTCTTTATTGCAAACGTAAACAACTTTTGACGGTTTAAGCGTGGGATATACACGCCCCGGTAAGGGTGTTCGATATTTCTTTCAAACCATTTAGGTGGTGTTTGAGGAGCTTATTTGTTGAGTTTATTGATTATCGCTTATAAGCAAATAAACTATAATTTTCAAGCTTATTTTGAAGTCTCTCACAAATAATCAAATAAGCAATATAAATTGGACTTATCCAAACACTAGAAAGGGAGCTTATTAAGCAAATAAACAATGCAAATAAGCCCCCAAACACCCACTTAATCTTAAAATGGAATCGAATTAAAATCGGAAAAACTGTATCGAATTTAAATTTGGTTCGATTTTTGGTCTTGAATATTTTCATTCAGTTAAACCGAATTCAAATTAATAATATATTAAATTATTAATATATGTAATGAATGTATGATTTAAAGTTTTTAAACGAGTATATTTACATTTCAATCTTATATTAACTTTACATCTTTCACTTTCAACTCTAGTGAAACCTTAACGCACGAAAAATTACAAGACGAAACTGATTAACTTAAAAAATAATTTTTTTTCATTTTCGGGTTTAACCGAACCGAATTTGGGTTTCGGTTTCAAAATGTAAATTTGGTTTCCGGTACGGTTTTCAGTTATGCTTAAAAGAATTTGAAAATCGAACAACCGGAATCGAATAAACTGATGAAACCAATCACCATCTGAGATTATTTTACCCCCTACAAATTTAAATTGAACATAACTATACCATAACTAGGTTATAAATTAAAAATAAATATACCAAATTCAGTTTTTAAGCTCTTTAATTTGAAACCAGTTTATTAAAAAAGAGAGATTTTGAAAAATAAAGTTTTAATACATCATTTGCTTTCAATATTTCTAAAAGGTTCTTGATATTTATACATGGATAATTGTTTCATCCACACGAAGTTGATAAGAATTAGCATTAACAACCTGTGTACATATTGAAAACACTATGGCAATATTATTGCCCTTTCTAAAACTCTATCTATCAACCCTAAGTTTATTTATGCATCTTTCAGGGTATGTTTGAGGAGAGGCTTATAAGGGCTTTTAGTGAAACGTCCTGAAAATGTGAACATTTTTTTTTTAACTCGATTTATTCATTACTAAGGTTTATAAATCATCGACCTTTGTCTGGATGAAGGCCCTCATACAAGACATAATAGAAATCTGCGTTAAGGATTAGAAAATCAACCATATGGGGTTAGAAATCTGCAATATAAACTTTAATATCAACACTCAAGTGCTTGTCTGTGATTAGACCCTTAACTAAGACATGACGAAAATCTGCAACATTGCTTAGGAAATTAGCCATACGGTATTAAAAATCTGCAATATGGACAATAAAATCAACACCCAGGTCTTTGTCTTAAGTAAGACCCTTGTCTAAGTAAATTTCAACACCACCAAACTCATATTTTGAACCAATTTCGGACGCGCATAACTTTTTACTCGTTAAGACCTGAAATTTTTCACACACCTTTACTATACCAAAATGAAGATTTCTCTTTTTACACTTTTTACATTTTCACAAAAATGACCATTTTAGCCCTATGACCAATTTAGGACCGTTTTTGTAACATCCTCTCTATGGGCCCGGTATTTTCCTAAACTTTAAATATTATTTATTGTGTTAGGATCATTTGATATTATTTGGTAGTTGATAATATTAGTTTAAAAAGTTAAGTAAGTTATTATGTTAGATAAATAACTTATTTTGTTAAACTAATAAGGTTATAAGGAAAATATAATAATTGAATTGTGAAAGGATTTTTAAGTTCCAGACAATAGACTAAATGGGGATTAAAATAAATATTGTTGGGTCGGTTTAAATTGATGGAGCCGACTCACTTATTTTAACTTTCCCAAATAGGAAACTAATTCCTTTATACTTGAACACTACAAGAAATAAATAATACGAAGTACTAAAACTAGTAACCAACAAAGAGAATTGAGACTTGGCTTAATTCAAGTCTTATAATTCCATAAGCATCAAAATCGTTAGCTTCATATTACTTGTAAGTATACTCATACTTGTACCTTTATAAAGTTAGTTTGTGGTTTAAATTGGTACTATTACTATATGAAGAAAATTATGAATTTTGATGGTTTGATTTATTAATCGATGATGATTGTGTTATTTGGTATGAATTGAATTTAATTTTGATAGTTTGTACCTTGAAATTTTGTTTTGAATAAATTAAAAAGGATATGAAGATTTGATTATGAAAAGTGTATAATAGACCCTATATTTGGTTACTTAACACCAATACATGTTAGAAACCTTGTACCAGTGAATTGGCGATGGAACTTGGCAAATATTTTGCTTTAAATTTCATTTTTGGGATAAGTAGTAAAAGAGGGGTAAAGACCTATGAAGGAATCGAGAAGAACCACAAGGTCGGCGGCTCCCTCTAGTTCCCAATGTTTTGACACTTTTGATCCTTTAATTCCTTAATCTATCCTAATGTGTGATATTAATTATAAATTCTAATTTATAATTAATAGAAAGTGATTTGAAATATGCTATAAATTATAATTATTCCTAAGATAATGTGTTTATAAAAATTTATATATTGTTATAAGCTAGTTGATTATTGAATACGGGTACTAACTTATAATTGAATTGTGTTCTCAGATAATCCAAGGGCTCAACGAGATAAGACAGCTGAGTAAGTAACTGGGACGAATCAGGTGAGTGGATTTGAAACTCACAGTTTGGTTTGGTTGTGTCAGTTTGATTTCAATCAGTAATTATAGGATTACTATTAATAGAATGTTAAATTGATATGCCATTGGATTGGTTGATTGATTAGCCTGTGTACTGGAATGTAGAATCCAGAGGTCAACTAGATTGTTGGTTGGACTTGATTACTATTGTTGATCAACATAGGGTTGCGTACATATGTTGATGAAGATTAGCAATAAGTTAGCGGTTAATCACTGTTTTGGCCTACAGTTGATTTAAGTGTTCTGATGGGGCCACCCGGCACAGGGTCCTTAGGAACCACCGTTCCTCTTGACGATATTTGTTACATTATTGATTGTAAACCGATTGCTAGCTAAATTGAATTGTAGTAGATTATTCATTCACTTAGCTTCGTGCTAATCCCTCAATTTACTTCCTGCAGGTTATGTTTGATAGATGGGCGGGCAGGAAGTTATATTTTCTGAAGATTTGCTTGACACGCGTCCAACTCTGATATATTTTGGTTAATGTAATGATACGTAATTATATAACACCTAGTGTTTTAAATACTTGATTTTGAAATAGTTTTAGGAACTATTAAGTATTATGTTAAAAATAGAAAGTTCTTGTACATTTTAGGAATGTATATATATAATGAAGTATATCTTAAATTCTACGCTTCCGACAGGTAAAATCATATAATGATGGTTTTGTTAACCAAGGGGTGTTTTAGTTTTGACCACTTTTAGTGAACAACCCAATTCATAACCCACACATAATCTGACTTTCAACTTTTGGCACTAACTTTGACCATCGAATTGGGACTTAAAGCAATTCTCATAACTTTCATACCATGACTATAACCCATTTTGACACCTTGAGCCACAATTGACCCATTTGGACCCTTTTTGACCCGTTTCTCATTTCAACCATACTTTCACCATTACACTAACATCTTTCACATACATTTGACTTATTCAAAGTAGTTGACTATATGTCACTACTCATTTCAACCATTGACCTCATTTTCAACATTTGACCTCTTTTACCATTCTTTAACCTTATTACTTACATAAATAGACCTTATTCTAGACTCTTTCTCGATTGACTTTTCAATGTCAAAGATACATGTTATGACCATTTATAACTTTACATTTCAAACATTTCTTTGGGCGATTTACACAATTGGACATTCTTAACGATCATTCAAGGAAAGGGAGCTTATCTAACCATAAAGCAAGCTCCATTTCACGCTTATCTCTTGCATCCATCTTTTACTCACTTTAGCCAATTGGTTCAACCGAACAAAGCACCTACAACATTAAACATCTTATGGGGTAAGCATTAAGCTTAGTGAGTACATAGACAATTAAATGAATACTTACATAACTTTTCCACATATAACATTATCATGACCATTTCTTACTTTACCACTTAACCATTGTAAAAATGTAAATATCACTCCATACCTTTTCATTTAGCATTACACCTCTAAGTAGTATACATTCTAAGACATAATCCATTAGTACCATACCTCTAAGTGGTATGCATACTATAACATTATCCTTTAGTAACATACCTCTCGGTGGTATGTATACTAAACATTCATTCACTTGATCAAGTGCATAACATACTTTCTTTCCATGTCCCTGTGATGTACTCATTTCACATAACATTCACATATTCTCATATTCTTTCAACACTTATTACTTTACAACTTTTCTTACCACATATCTTAGAAAAACATAACTAGTCATTTAAATGTAAACTTTAACATTCATTTACTTCATAAATATAAACATCACATTTCTTGATTGTATGAAATTCTTATTTACAAGCAACTTAGAACATACAACCTCACCCATTTAACCCCCATATAACTCATCTTGATTATAGAAGTTTCTATGACTTCACAATTGAACATGGATGCCATAAACCTTGATCACCTATCATATAAACACATACATGATCATTTAACATAACACTTAACTTCTTTCTTTAACTTTGATCACATGACTTAGGTTTTATTCACTAACACCGTTCTCTTATACATATCTTATAACCTTAATTTAACCACATGATCAAGGTACTATATTACTAACACTTATCATTTTAACATATGTTCCATACAATTAACCTTACCATCACATGTGTGAGTCCCTAATCACTATTATATTAGTGATTGTGAATCGTTTACAGTGAGTTAATTGTAGAAGGGGGGGTTGAATACAATTAAAAACTTTTCTTTTTCTTTTATGATGAATTATATTTGCTTGAAAAGTTTTTAATCATATTAATGTAACAACAATATGAACACAAGTATGTTATATGAGATAAACAGTTCAAATGCTGAAACAGATATAACTGAAAGATAAATTCTTTTATTAATAAAATTTATCTCTTGTTGATTTGCGGAATAGATTAGCCAAAGCTAATCTAAATCAAACAATACAGCTAGTACAAGGAGATGAGCAGTAGTGGACAAACACGCTAACTGCTCACTCGCTGAAGTAAGCTAGTAGTGGACAAACACGCTACTAGTTTACTCGCTGGTGTTTACTTGTATCTTAGACAAACTAGTCACTGACAAACAAGTGACAATACAAGTAATCGACACAAAATGAAGTACAACATACTACGCTATTTATAGACACTGAAATCCTTGATTTCCGGATCTGATGAACACGTGTCGCTGCTTGATTGGAGAGGTAGTTGAGATGTGATGTATCATGGCACGACATTTTGTCTTGGGAAACATCACCTTGTACTAGAGACCAATCGGAAGCTTCCACGTTGCTCTTTTCAAGTTACGAGGAACACGTGCGGTGCCGTAGTAACGCCGAATGTTGACTTCTTATTTAATGCGGCATTTAATGCTGCAGTCGCTGATAGAGACATCAATTCTCCTCATTCTCGATGCGAGCTAACATGCTCTAAAGAATGACTTGAATAGCTAATCTTCAGCGACTTCTTTTATTCAGCAGATGAGAGAACTCAAGAAGACTTGGAGACTCTCGCTGATAGATGAGTATCAGCGACACACATAGTTGAGTCTTTGATCTTTATAAATTCTTCTTCTACTGGTCTAAGATACAGTCAGCGAACAAGAAAACCTTCAGCAACAGTATCTTCAACTTGAATCAACCTTCATATTCAGAGAGTGATGCTCTCGCTGATGATGATCAGCGACACACAAAGTTGAGCATCATTCTCTTTCAGTAACTCAGAGTGAGAGAAGATCAGCGAACATAAACTTCAGCAACAGGAGCTTGACTTGAAACATTTCTTCATAGAGAGATCTTCAGTAAGTGGGTCAGAGACTTGAGACAATAAGGCACCATCAGTGACTAATGACTTCAGCGACTAATGACTTCAATAATCTGTTTGTAGACATTATCTAAGTCTCCCCCTTAATCATTGAGATCAGCGACCATCTTGAGTATGACGATCAGTGACTCAACAACATGTAAATGGGTATAAATCACTTTTCTATTCATGATCATCATTGATCATCATCAACATCATCGCTTAAACCATTACATATTTATACATGGCCTCTTACTTAACCATTTACACATGATCAAGTTATCTTTAATCAAATTAACATTAATTAAACATACTACATAACTCATAAACATGTATGGAATACTAATTACATGAATTAGTTAACTTTCATAAACTTTCATAAATTCAGGGTTTATAAAATTTAAACTCTAACTTGAATTGAGCTAGTAGAAGAATCGTACATACCTTATTGAAGCTTAATTTAGTGATTACAAGCCCTAGTTCACTTAATCTCTTCTTAATTTTTTGATTTCTACTTCCTAGTTCCTCTTTTTCATGACACATATACATACATATATACATATTTTTTATAAATTGGAAGGGAGTGGAATAATGTAGGAGGTTTTATTTAATCTACTTTACATCTTACTCCCTTCAAGTTCACTTATTAACACATTAAACCCTTCTAACTAGCTTTCCTTTTATTTGGTTAGTCCCAATAACTCATTTTGTTAACAACTTATACATTTAATACCTTGAACATTTAACATATTCTATACATTTATTATTTGTACATAAGCATATATTATCTAAGATAACTTAAACAATAAACATATTTTATTATTTTAGAACTCACGTGTTTTAGGGGTGTTACATTTAGGGGTTTGAGCTTCTACTTTTTATAAGTCACAGTCCATAAGTCTTGTTTGGCAGCACAAAAACAACGGGGCTTCTTGAAAAAATAAACCCCTAGAAGCCCCTAAACAAGAAGTTTCTTGAAGTGACTTTTGAATAGAAGCCCAAGCCCCAGCTCCAGCCTTTGGGTGTATTTGGCAACCCCATTTTAGGGGATTATGAGGGATTGTAAGAGATTGAACTTCTAATTTTAAGAATCTCAATCACATACAAAATTAGAATCCTTGTTTGGCATCAAATAAAAAGTAGGGATTCTTTAAAAAATAATCCCTTAAAAGAGAATCCATTAAAACTACCTTATTTTTAGAGTCTCCATCTCCTACTTGTTAAATTACTATATTACCCTTATTTTAATTAATAAAAACCTAGAGTAATATAATCTCATGCCCTTTTGTGTCATTTACATTCATAAGCTCCAACTCCAGCTAGTTTGCCAAACACTTATTAAAAAATAAAAGCTCTAGCTCCAGCCCCAAGTAAAAGCTCCATCTCAAGCTTTTAACTTCCCGCTCCATTTCCATCTCCAGCTAGTTTTGCCAAACACACCCTTTAGCTCCAGCTCCAGCCCGTTATTGTCAAACACACCCTTACTTCAGAGGCGAAGTTAGAATATTTCGTATAGGGGGCAAAAAAATTTTTTACCTTTATTTTCTATCATTTGGGGGGGACTCCAATACTGTCATTAATAACCTTAAAAAATTTATTTTTTCCTACAATCCTAGAATTTTAGGAGGGACCCGCTCTAGCTCCGCCCCTGTTTTAGTTCAAATATATTTTTAAAACTATCAACCCCATATTGTATGTTTAAAAGCATCATCGAAAAAGATGTTACTTCTTCTGATCTCTTTTCTTGCGGGTTTATTTAAGAAATTTGGAGAAGATGTGATGAAATTGTTTTACTCCATAGCTTGTAGTGGATCAAAACACAAATTTGATGACGATTTGATGGGATCAACTCATAAAACCATATTGTGTAGGAAGCTTATGGGAAATATGGAAGTAAAATTCAGTGCTTTTTAGCCATATGGATTTGGAGGTTCCCAAAATATGACAAATCTGATCAGTGGAAGTTGTTGACATGCAAATGCAGAAATGAGAACAGGTGTATGTGACCCGAACAAGAAACGTACAAAGGGTTGTCAGTTGTATGAAGGTGACAGAAGTCTTAGGAAGATAATCTGTAAAGAGGGCTTATGGTGCAATTAGGTAACGGCTGTAGAACAATTTGTTGGTATCGTATGTGGATCAGGGGTATAGTATAATAACAATAATAATGCTATCAACGGATCTTTGCTTTTTATATTAGCAAAAGGAGGGTAAATTAAAGTTGGTGAATTTGGTAGTTGAATGGATGGTGAATGGAAATGGAATATGAGGCTATCAAAGGCTTCTTGGTTTTTAGTACTGTGAAAATTAAGTTTTGAAAATAGTTGAGGTCATCAAGAAGAAATATATTCAGGAAATGAAATCATTATTCAGGGAATCAAAGATCACTCACATGCTACTCTCTCTATAACTTGATCTTTAGCATGTATGAAGAAGTTGAAAATAACGGAATCGAAGATTTATATAGGCCTTTTAATTCAGAGTCTGCAAGCATGTAGTTGGGAAGTTTCATGATTGGTTTTATAAGTCCGTAGAGCAGTGTTGAAAAATTCATGTTCAAGTAAAGCGGACACATTTATATACTAAGCGGACACATTTATATATATTATACAGGACTGAATTGATGTTAACAGAAATTTTATGATGATTGATCAGCTTCAACCGGTTTATATACCAAGTGTATGCTCGCAAAATTTCGTTCTACATTCCACATGCTCATTTTTTTATGTTGATACCTAAGGAAACGATCAAACATTTGTAGGTGTCATTTGCAACTCAATACCATACAAGCAATAGCATACAATCCAGAAGTCATATTTTAATTGAACATCATTTATTGTGATCGTCTTTATCAAAGAAAAATTATTTCCCTTTTACTGTTCTTTTAAATGGTAAAAAGTACTGAAAGACTAAACCACCCTTGCTCACAGTTAACGGATGGTGAAGGTAGTAGGTCAAAGCAGTAATTTCATAAAAACGTTAACAGAGCCGCTACAAAACAGACGTTTCGATCAGAAACTAGGGTTTGGGGCAAATTGTTGAAACTCATACAACGAAGAAATGAGGCATCGGAGGGGAGGTTCTTAAGGGCGGTTGCCGTCCTCCGTCGCCGATGACTTTCCGTTTGCCCCCGAAATCAACAACCCTTTTATCTGTATCTGTTGGTAGAGCGCTGGCTGCTTTTATTCTGTTTCTACTTCAATTCCTTTCGCTTCAAATTTTTTAAGGTTGCGAATGTAACAATAACGATAATAATAATAATAATAATAGTAATAATTACAGGCGGTGATGATTAAGTTCTTGGTTGTATGAGTAAAATAGCGAAGTTTGAGATGATCCGTAGCTTGGCGGGGCAATATTTGCAGCCATGGCGGTTTTATCCTCTTTGCTTTGATCATTGACAGATCTGAGCCTCAATAAGTTTGCGATTTTCAATAGTTTTTAAATGGTCTAGGAATTACACCTTTTTAATGCATGGTGTGGTCGAAGTATGGGAATTCTTATATATATTTGACATCATGGAGTATTTGTAATAGGAAAATCATGAAGAACCAAACTGTTGTTATCTTGAATGTTATGATTTTGACTTCTCTATGTATTTATTTCACATAATTTGTTGTTTTTATTAAGCAACTAATCAAGTATTATTGGTAGATTGCCTATGTGATATGTAAAATGGGATAACAAAACTACAACTTGATACATGTTGCATGTTTATCCAATTCCTGCAGTATGTCTATGGTTTTTGCCTCTCCAATCAATGAACAGCCTTTGCAAATTTCCATTAACTTTGATTCTTCTCTAGTTGTAACCTCTATAAGCTTGCCACTTTTGCTGTTATCACCTGTAAGTGCTTCTTTGAAGGATGAATAGCAGGAATTGTGCAAGTCCGATTGTAAAATTTGTCTGCCTTTTCTTCCCGAGTCGTGATTGGAACCACCGTTGACGATTTTATTACCGTTCACATCAAACTTGGCGATGTTTGCTGAAAGTTTTGCTCCGTCAACCCTAATGTTTCCCAATGCTTTTTCCACCAACTCGATGTTCTTGACACCTTTAAATCTTACGAACGCAAACCTTCCACCGTTTTTATCCTTTTTGTTCGGAATAAAAACCTCAACCAAGATTCCTATGCTTTTACATTCCCACCATAGTTGCTTGTTAGTAGTCCCGTCTGGAATATTGCTCACAAAGAAGGTTGTTATATCTGGATGGCTTTTGCGAGTTTGATGTACTGATGATACTTGCTTCGATGTTCTCCTTTTGCTATAATCAACCGTTCTCCATTCTCCTTGCTCATATGCTCTCTCCTTGCCCATTCTTTTTGAGGTAAGCCTAATCGTCAAATAAGGATGTTTACTCAACGACAACTAGTGCAGGAAAGTAAAGGTAGATTGCCTATGTATTATCGTTTGATTTTTATTCTAAAAAGTCAAATATGGGATTTCAATCACAGTTTATACTGATATATGAGTTCAATGAGATGTATGAATATGTCATTACTTCACTCATTCATTCACTTTCATCCATTCATTTATGATCTATCTATGGTTCTATATGTGGACATAGCGGCAAATGCATTTGTTACTGATTTTCTATGATTTGGAAAGATTTTCTGAAATGACGCTGTGATGATGAATATCTGGGAGCTGGGTCTTGCCTTGAGAAGAAAAAAAAATGGCCGTATCTTGGCAGGTCAATGTACGAGTTGCAGTCATGGCCATTCATTGTTTTTATTTACAAATGTGAGTCTCATTTCTCCCTTTGTTTTCTATATTTAAAACTCTAATGCCTTTCTTTTTCCTTTTAAAGCCTATTTTGTTAAAAGGGGATTTGATAAGGCAATTGTGTTTTTTAAGTAAACACTTGTTTCTAATGCAAACATATTTAGATCGTAACTCGTTAGCTAGTTGTGGAAGCAAGCCGTAATGTT
Source organism: Pseudognaphalium luteoalbum (assembly GCA_963422505.1). Classification (NCBI taxonomy): domain Eukaryota; kingdom Viridiplantae; phylum Streptophyta; class Magnoliopsida; order Asterales; family Asteraceae; genus Pseudognaphalium; species Pseudognaphalium luteoalbum. Next base: position 53,129,425 of record OY730192.1, read on the forward strand.
TTGGTCAAATGTAACTATGTAAGTAATTTAGCTTTATGCCACTTCTTTCTGTTATCTTTTCCTGCAGGTTTACTTAAGCAAATTGTTGTAAATGTGATGAGGTTTTTCTTGGTGCAGGGGATCAAGATACAAAACTTATGACCTTTTGACAGGATCGAGTGATCAACGCATTAAACCAAATTGTGTAGGAGCTGGAATTGTGAACCTTAAGATAGTGCTCGCTTAGCCAAAGACAGGTCTGATTAGTGGATGGTGTTGACATGCAAATGTGGAAATGAGAACGGGTGTATGTGACTCAAATGCTACATACAGAGGGTTGTCAATTGCATGAAGGCGACAGAAGTCTTGGAACCAGACAATGGGTGGAACATGAATACATGATCTGTAGAGAGGGTTTTGTTGTGCCATTAGGTTTTGGTTGTAATTGTTTGTGGATCCAGGGCAGAGTGCTAAAGTAATGCTATCAGCAAAAGAGGGTAAAGTTGGTAAACTTTGTAGTCAGATTCATGGTGAATGGAAATGGAATATAATGCTATGAAGGCTGCTGGGTAATTTTATTACTGTGAAAAATCAGCTGCATAAAGTTATATGGTGTTTAGAGAACAGTGACAAGAAGTACACAGGACGTTATTTGATTGAAACAACTTCAAGTGAACCTATTGATGCTGTGGGGGATTGTTACAAAAATTTCTAGAAGTGTTTCACCAGAACATAGTGTAATCACAGAAGAGCGTGCTGATCGGATGTGGGATGAATCAGGAGATGTTGAATGACCCGTTTTTACATTTTAATTGGATTTGGTGAATTTCATTGTATATGGGATGTACGGAGAGTATGTCACAGAGCAGTAAGTAAACTCTTGATTTTGTTGAAAGTTGTTGTTTTGCGGAATGAAAAAGACAAGGTAAGTTGCATTTCTTTTCTCCGTGTCATGTGTCCGTGCTCCGAAACAATGGTCTATATGCAAGTATGTTATTGGGTACCTTGGTGGGTGTGATGTCTCACAGAAAAATTTTGATTGTTTTTAACTAAATAATAAAAATATATGCGAGTGGTTTCCACTTTACAATCATAGGGAAGATGATAATTAGGTGTTTTTTTCTGTCTGAATATAGATTATATTGTTATATGGAGACATAAAGCTTTGCATATATTATTAAGAGTGGTCTGATCATTCATGTTACAATTCTAGAAATTAAACCATTGTTCAGGCATCAAGAATTGCTCTCACATTAAGAAAGTTTATTGAATATTTTGACATATGATATGATATATAACTTTCTATAATTAGGATGCCAAATAAAGTAAATGAGAAATTGATAAAGCTGCCACATCGTGGGTATGTAAACATAAAATTGATACGAGATCCCGCATTCGTAGGGTCTTCAAGTCCACCATACAAGATCTTGATGTAAAAACCCAAATTGGAGTTTATAGCTTCATCTCACGTATTTGTAGCAAGATTGAGTGAACTTGTGAATGGGTTAAAATACTCTTGAATTGGAAGAGATTGCATTATAGCACCATAATAGCTTGGGAAATGGTCTTGAAGAAACCCCTCCGGATGATTTAAGTATGAACTTTATACACTCTTTTCCGCACATTCTCATATGATGTACCCCTTAAAATTATCTGCTTTCTTCCGAAATTGACTTCAAACAGTCATATACGCCTTTTAATGGCCCCATTATATGGGATATAGCGCCTTTTTAAGATATTCGCATAAATGATCTCATAATCTCAATTAAAATCCGGTTTAAGAACCACTTTCTCGAATAACTGGTGGACATTTTCTCCAATGACTCATAAAATGTTAGTATTTATATCTATGAATATGAACATTAATATTAAACATTCTCAACCAAATGAAGTTGAATGAAAAATATTATGGGTCATAAATTTGAATATTCATATCCACGTGAAATCATGCGATGAAAATAATAGTGGGTGACTTTTCAACCAGAAAAGGAATTCATGAATATGAATATTAAACATTCTATGGGTCACTAGGAAATGGGAAAAGGTCAACTAGTTATTTATTGTTTCAAACGTGGTTTCTTAACCGGATTTTTAGAATTAAAAATTTGAGCCATTTTATGTGAGTATCTTAAAAAATGCGCTACATCTCGTTGAGGGGAGACATTGAAAGATGTGTTTAACTGTTTGAAGTCAACTTTGGAAGAAAATATACAATTCCAAAGGGTACAACATATAAGAATGTGTGAAAAGAGTTTATAAAGCTAAAGCTTCGGTTACCTATGGGTATCTTCAAGACCATTTCGCTAGTTATTATGATGTTATCATGGAATCTCTTCCGATTCAAGAGTATATTAATCGGTTCACGGGTTCACTCAGTCTTGCTGCAAACAGTAGAGATGAAATTTGTTAAATAACAAGTGAAAACTGATGGAGTATTTGCTAATACTCATCAAAGGTTGGCCCATTCCCCACAAAGCAGCTAAAATATGATGTTTCTTCTAGAATTTAGTCTCCTCTACAAGATACTTTGATGGCTCACATTATGCTGCATAACCAAACTTTGATGTGTTGCACTTTCTATAAACACCATTCCTGCCTTTTGATGGTACCCCACAATCATTCTTGAACATTCCTTAAATAGAAAGTCAACTATAACAAAAGTAGAAAGTCCACTCATTAGAAACAGAATACGGAGTAAATATACATGTTTACACTTACAAAAGCTGATCTTCAGTGTACTTAGTATGCCTTTCACAAGTCTTTGATCACTACACTGAGCTGTGTAGACTGAGGCAGCCACCAAGAACGATGGAGAGAATTTAAGCATCTCATACTTAACACGGGCCTATGCAAAGCTCGATCAGATAAAACAATATCTGGCTGTCAAGCTTTGACTATGATTGAGCGGCCTAAGGAATCTGGTTGGATGCGACATGTTGAATTCCAAAGTGTTCAACATTAGTTTTTCCTGGAAAGGTCGAGAGTTTATTAATTAAATCATTTCTTATGCTGTATAAACAAGATTGTGGGAATTCATAATCAATGAAAGTTTTTGGCTTTTTAGTACCCTTCAAGAATTTGACTTCTGGAGTAAGCTTAGTCAGAGATAAAAATCATGTCATCGAAAGCCGGGGTTGAAACTTTTTCGTATTTACAAGCTAAGAGAAAGGCAACCGGACCAACTACTTGCAAACTCATAAATCTGTCAATGATGTTGAATTTCAAAAACAGTGTCTCACGGTGAAGGTCGAAACTTGTGGTGTACCTATTGAATTGTCATGTGTTACTTAAAGAATCAGCTTTTTCATGGGTATGATTAAATATTGCAAACTAAATCATATTTAAATTTTCAGATTAAAAACTTTGATAATCAATTTTGGCCCAAAAAATGTACCTCAATGAGCCGGTCAATTAGTAGTATAGCTCTCATCTTCTCATTAATGTCAAATTGTTGCATCATATATTCCGGTGAGAGTAAGCTACATGTCTGCAAAGAGCTCGAGAATTAGGTGCATTTTGATCTAATTCGAAACTCACATAGAAGAAACTAAATATCTCCATTTTTAGCATCGAGAAATTCAAAAGTAACACACACAATTGTGTCAATTTTCTCAAAACATTGTATGCAGGCAGCTCAAGGAAGAAATTCTATTTTTTTTTTTTTAATTTGACTTTATACTCCACATGTAATACAAAATTAAATTAAGAAAATAAAGTGCCGCTGTTAGCATAAGGGAATTCAACGATCAAAGGAGTCATTTACCTTCATACTTCTATAATGAGCATAAAGATCTCCAATATACTCAATACCAAATATCGATTCCTCAATAACATCCTCCATCTCAACCGTAGGTCACGAGACAAAATGTAACGAATTCGTGATGAACACATTTTCCTTAAAAATAGATGGTGGCGGCCTAAGTAACGTACTGCCGGAATTAACAACACTTGCCTAAAAATCGCAGCAAAGATTGATTACACGAGTATTAGAGAGACAGAGAGAATGATTTTGGTGTGTCTCCAGTGAAAATGATGACACCCTTTATATAGTGCTTAAGAAATCAAAACTGAATCATTGTCATTTAAACATTTGATGACAATATATTGAAGCTAATATACGCTCATTTAACGTACACACACTCAATAAAATATACGCTTGTTCAACATTTCCTAACTTAGTTATCATATTTAATCTCGTTCAACAAAATATATTGTCAACAATTAATGTCAATGATTCACCATTTATTTGTTGAGCAATATATAAAAGAGTGTGTTTGACAATAATAGGATGAAGCTAGAGCCAGAACTCTTGGGGGTTTGGGTTTAAGTTTTTATTCAAAAGACACTTCAAAAAGTTTTTTATTTATGTGATTGTGAGACTTATTTTTTCAAAAAGCACCATTTTGATTGTGTTATCAAACAAGACTTATAGGATAAAGCTTATTAAAGGTGGAGCTCAAACCTCTAAAAGTTTCAAATTTCCGTGCGAAACACACCTAAAGGGGTGCCATCAACATATATAGTCAATTATTAAATGATAAATATTCAGTTTTGATTTGTTGAGCACTAGATAATGAGTGAGACCATCCTCATTTGAGACCCCAAAATCGTTCTCTCTGATATTCAATGTTTAAATTCGGATATTTAATTTACGAGTATCTAAACTCAGATATCCGAATATTTTAAAAGACCCCAAAAACTGTTTTTATATTTATCAAAATGTCACGTATATAAGCAAAATTTATGTTATTGAGTTATTGTATCAATCATACAAAATAGGAGACCACATGATATAGTTATCAATTGATATTCAACAAGGTTTTACATGCCCACGTTTCGTGATGAGATAAAATACTGTGTACATCGATTTTATGTTTGACGATATATATTAAAACAAATGGTCTTTAACCTAACCATATCAATGTTGTCTTGCAGATATCGAGTTGTGAGTTCACATTTCGCTTAGGATATATTCGTGATGATTATGTGTTGTGTTCTTAAAAGATGAATTTAATAACTATAAAAATTTTAAAAAATTATATGTCACGTTAAAATCGTGTATTATATAAAATATGTCCAATAACTATTAATTAGTGTGATAGCTATAAAAAACTCTAAACATATAAAGTCCACTTTACTTTTGGAAAAAAAAATGAAATAAACATTTCAAATGACCTTTAACATAATGTTATGAAAGTGGTCTCACAACCATTAGCATGTGAGTTCAACGACAAATATATACATTATTGATATATATTTTAAATTATAATAGAAATAATAGTTTTAAAATTTACAACATATTATCTCTTATTATCAATTGTTATATTCATTGACCATTATATCATATGTTATATATATAGTGTGATAGTCATAACAAAATATAAAAATTAAAGGCCACATGAATTTTAGAAACAAAAAAAAAGGAAATAAATGTAGAAATAGAATGCATGAGTCAAAAATTGAACTTGCATCATATCCACTAAACATGTTTTAATTGGATGTTGACTACCACTTACTCTACTAACTTAAATTGAAATTTTTTACAATCTATATTATTTATCTATAAATATAAATCACAAAAGACAAAAAATTTACTATTCATAAGTGGCTCTCGATTGATATTAGGGGATAATAATAATAATCTATTTATCTTTTGTGCTTTTTAATAATGTTAAAAAATGGAACCTCTTTTTCAGATATCTAATACCATAATTATAACACCCCTCATTTTATTTATCATTATAATATAATACATCGGAAGCGTCGGTTCAAATTTCAAAAATTTTGACTTATAATATTGTCGCACCCCCAAAATCGGGTTGCGGAAGCGAATCGGGTCGGGGCGCAACTAATCAATAATCACAGCACAAAGATATATAGTAAACGACTCTACATGCGTTGTTTTAACAAAATATATTGATATAAAAAATGTTTACAACATTTGAAGTTATACATAGCTCGTGTTCGGTAAATGAGAGATTCCAATACATAAATACTTATACAAAGTATATTAATGCAAGGAAATCTCTATTGTCTGCATGCTGACTCGAGCTATAGTAATCCTGAGGGCAGTCCAACCTATTGCTGAGTACCTGTGATACATGCTAAAATGGGTCAGCGAAACGCTGGTGAGCTCACAGGTTTGTATGTCAACACATGGTGAGCTCAAGATTTAATTAAATTTGAATTGCAATTAAGCAAAGTAAAAGTTTTACAACCATGAGCACATAGTCTGAGCTTAACTCGGGGTGTCAGGTCTACATTTAAGGTATCCTGATCGAGGTGCCTCCCACGAGTGCCTAATCTACGCTCATCTTAACAAATATTAGTACATCCGTTTACCCAGTTAGTGCATGTTAACCCGGACGAGGAGGGTCAATCCTATATGATACCATATACTAATTCACGCTACAACGTATTACCAAACTATGCTGAGGAGGGCTTTGAAAGATTAGTGAGATAACTCATGTAGTAATTGTTTGTTTTCGTACTTGCGTTCATATAGTTAAAATAAAACGAGCATTGATATCACACCCCTGAGTAAAACAGTAAAATAGGGGCTATGAGACTCACCTGAGTCTTGAGAGTTTAAATAATTAAACTTGAGAGTTTAAATAGGGGCCACAGCTCGGGAAACGAGAGCAGCAATTTCAGCATCGCTGTAACTTTCTTTGGCGGCATAATTCTTCAAGAAAGAAACAAGAGGTACATGAGAGATTGCACCGGAATGATAATTGAGGTAGATGTATATATATAAAAGTGGTAATATACACATCACAATGTAAAGACTAATAGTGTCGAGTCATAGAGAGAAATTGTCAATTGATGTTATAGAGTTAAATGATTACAGACAATTTCGAGTTACGAGTTTCAAAAGTTACAGACTTAGGTAGTTTGCAAAAGATGCCGGGAATTGTTACATCCGGTCGAATTACATAGATCCTATGGAAGTACAATAGATCACTAGATATTTACTACACTAATCTTGGTGTAGATTGAGTTGTGGAAGCAGTGAGGTGAGATGGTCCACATACCCTGCAAGTCTTCTAACCATTCTGAGAGCTTCCTCGGTCTCCCACAGGTGTGTCTCACATTCTTGCAACCTTGATTATAAAACGGAGATCTCATTTCGGTTACTGATCACTTGGTTATGAACGATCTCCATGGTTTGTGTGGTATCTTCCATTTGGTACGGAGTTCGGGTCAAGGTTTCAGAGATGTCCGCTTGACCTATGTATAATTGGGCGATACCATCTTGAGTTTGCTCCATCCAGTTAGAGAGAATATTGCGTTGTTCGATTTTCATGTTGTGTAGCCTGCTTTCGTGGCGGTGCACTCGAGCAGCTAACACGGGAACAGTGAAGTGAGTAGGTTCTTGGGTATAGGGAGAGACTTCCATGCTGGAAAACCCTCCACTAGTAATCGCACTTAAGTCCATAACTAACAACTTACGATAGGAGGCTTTCAGTGGATAAAAGTAACTCATGCAATGTGTGTAAAAAGTAGTGTAATCAGTTCAGTACATTGTGTCCATATGTAAAACAGTTGCTAAGTATCTCACCCCAAAGAAAAATAGTAAAAGTGGGGCTGTAAGACTCACCTGAGTCTAGCAAGTAGGTACGTAAAGTCAAACAAGTGAAGCGGATGTAAGTCCGTAGGCGTGTCGGTTGTAAGTTCGTATATCGGTTCTCTGAACCCTGCAACCTTCTGGCGTCTAAAATGCACAAGGTTGTAAGTAATCAAGTAAATAAGTAATTAAGTAGGTGTCTTGAAGGATCACCCATGCTAGTTGTCCACACAACTAGGAAATGTCCAAGTGTTTGTTTAGTATTTCATTTGTAGTTTGAAAACAAGTATGACCCGTTGGTGACGTTTGTTGAGACACATTCTGTGTCGACATATTTAGCTTGTAATAGTACTTTGATTATTGAAATCAAATTTGTATATCGGTTTCTTTTGACTTTAATGTCAAAGCATTATCATTTGGTAAACATTTACATTATTTTATAGAGTGCTGAAAAATGTTGACCAGGGTTGACCACGAACCGAACCGAGATCGCGAACCGAACCGAGGTCGCGAATCGAACCGAGATTGCATTGCGAACCGAGTCCGTGGTGCGAACCGAGTCCGTGGTGCGAACCGAGTCAGCGAACCGAACCGAGATTGCACTGCAAACTGAGTCCGCGGTGCAAACCGAGTCCGCGAACCGAACCGAGATTGCACTGCGAACCGAGTCCGCGATGCGAACCGAGTCCGCGAACCGAACCAAACCGAGATTGGATCTCAGCTCGCAAAATTGGCTGTTCAGCGATTTTAAGCTTTAAAAATGAGTTTTAGTTCGATTTTTGGGCGTTTTGATGTTATAAAAAGCTTCTAACATGTATATTCATAATATCTGAGTAATTTCTACAAATAGAAACGATTTCTAGAGGGAGAGTGAGTAAAACCTTACTTTTTGATGAAAATGGAGATGGAGAAGATGAGGAAGATGATGATGATCCTTGGGCTCGTTCTTGATGATGATGATGAACGATTTGTGGTGGTGGTGTCACTGATTTCAGTTTTTAGAGTGAGAGAATGGAGGTGAGGTTGAGAGAGATGAGAGAATATGAGGTGAATGTGTGTGTGAAATGAGATAAATCTGGGAAAGAAATGAGTTTAAAAGGAGTTGGGTCATGGGTTGGTTTGGGTGGGGCTCACGGGTTTGGGCCGACCCAACTTGGGTCTCGGGCTCGCATGTTTGTGTTTCCGAATATCGTGTTATGCCTCGTAGTCGGTTAATTCCCGTAGTCGTTTAATCGCGAAATTTTTTTAAGAATTATAAATATTTTAAAGTATATCCGAAATATTTTAACCGAAGTATTTTATCAAAATATTTTATTTCAAGTAATAGAATCATAAAAATATACTTTTTATTATTAATCGCTCGTTGGGGTGCGTTTCGCGCGGTTTCATCGTGTAGTTCGTGTTTTAGAAAATACGAAATTTGTGTAATATATTATCGTAATATATTGTAGTAAATAATGTTTGTTTGGATAAGTCCATATCACTTTTATTTTTGTCACCAACGTCCAATTTAAATTGTATCGGACCTCGTCCGTTTAGTAAGTGTACGATTTAAACAAATCGCGTACGCGTGTATGTAATTACATAAAAGTCACGTATATTTAGATTAATGTACACTAAATACACGTAATTACAAGTAGTTTAAGCACTAATTACAGGTTTAATTTTGGCGGGTGTCACAATGTCCAAATTACTACGATTTGGTTGGTTTGATTATGTTTTTGAAAACTTGTACGTCCCGTTGGTGATTTGTTGTAATAATAAATCTCATTATTATTATGATTTAGAAGTGTCATATTCAAGAACGTATCCCAATGTGTTTTAAAAGTCGTATCGTATAAGTGTTTGAAGTTACACAAGTTTGACACTTAGTATAAAAATGATTTGTAAACATTCCCTTTTTAGCGTCACTTATAGCGACACTTAGGGTTTATGCGTCACTCAAGAAGTGTTGCATAAAATCGTGAATTCTATATTAGTAGCCTCACTTGAGGAAGTGACGCATCAAGGGCGACACTTAAGCAAGTGTCGGATGCAAGTGTCGGATAAGGGTGTTAAGCGTCACTAGGCAAGTGACGGATCAAATCATAATTCGATTATAGGCGTCACTTAGGCAAATGACGCTAGAAGTGTCAGTTTGGAGTGGCGGGATTGAATTTGCGACACTTAGACAAGTGTCGGGAAAAAAGGGGTTTTATGCGGCACTTAGGCAAGTGACGCAAGAATAGGGTTTTAAGCGACACTCAGTGCGTCACTTAAGTGACGCATCAAGTGACGCTACGCTGCACTGGTCTATGCGACACTTACGTCTGTTGGCCGGATTTTAAGCCGAAAATGTGTTTTCCGGTTTCCGTTTGGTCTGAAGCTTTTACCCAACCCATATTTGGACATTTCAAGCTTAAATAAACAACATGTTAAAAACACTTGAAATCGAGGAGTTTCGAGATTTTGTCGGAAACTTACAAGTTAACGCGTGAAGATTTCGAAAAGATGAGAATGTAGATCGTGACTCCGTGAACATTTTCTTCCAAATGAGCTAGATGATTTAATGTTGTTTGGGGGTGTTATTTGGTAGATTTAGGTGATGGTGGTGTGATGGGTGTTTAGAGAGAAAAAGAAGAGAAGAAAGAGAGGGATGATGATGGAATGAGAAAAAGGAAGGAGGTGAGGGGGGTGATGTCCCCTCCCTTGGGGCCAGCTTTGGTGGGGTCCACGGGTGTGGGCTTCACCCATTTTTAGCTCCCTGTGATTACGCAACGTGCGGTGTTCGTTTTTCCGTTCGCTTAAACATTTAAATAATTTAATATGCGTTTAATTGTGAGTTTTAAAATAATAATAATTACCCGACATTTTTGTTGAAGTATTTCATCAAATACTTTTTGTTAAGTTATAAGACATATCTCAAATTGTTTCGTTCGTTTGCGCGTTTAGATTTCAATCGCTTAGACGTTTGTTGTACGATACGAATAAATTACGAAATATTATCAAAATAATATTTTGAATAAAACAGTGTTATTAAATAATGTTATATTATTTAATAAAATTGTTCACCAACGTCCGTATTAATTGAATCAAAGTACATTCGATTTGAATTGCATACGATTTAATCAAATCGCATAATTGTATATATTCGCCAATATATATTTCGATACATTAATTAGCCTAACACGGAACTAATTACATGTATTAACAGTTGATTAGGCACTAACTACTAGTTCTAATTTGGCGGGTGTCACAAATATTTACCTATTTAAAACATGATATTTCAAACTACAATTTAAACTAGTTTTATGAAGTACAATCAAAGTACGTGAAATTGGGTGTTATATAATTCCATAAAACATTTCAATTTAACCGAATCATATATCAGAGTAAACGCTGGTCGTCAAACATTCCATCCAGTCCAACTTCTTGCCCACCCGCTAATATATCCATAACCTGCAAGAAGTTTTAATGTGGGGGTTTAGCTCAAAGCTAAGTGAGGGAATAGATATTCAAAAATCAAACTTAGCATAACAACCTTATTTACATCAAATAACAGTAAACACACAATTACACATTACAACTTTTCAACAATGAGGATCGGTGGCTCTTGAGAAACCCTACTGCCGCGGTGGCTCTCAAAGAACACTTACCCAACAATCTGTAAGGCCAATACAGAATAGACCGATAGCTAATGGTTATTATACTCAAACACAGATTCTATACACACAACAAATGAAGCAAGACCCTGTGTAATTCACACAATAACCAAATAGCCCAACCAATGATTTGACCTCAATAACAACTGATGCCCGAAGGTCAGTTTTATCACGTGATCACATATCCATATATCAGATCAATCAGTACATCCACAGTATTATTACTAACGACCATAATCATCATGGCAAATTAAAACAGTAATAATACGTTACCCGTTGTAACCAAACCTGTTACAACTAAATCACACTGAGGATTAAAGATCCACTCACCGAATACCTTAGTCGTCCACTTAGTAGTCTAATATCACCGAGTTCTTCTGTTTATCTGAAAACACCACATAATACACAAGTTAGAAACTTGTTTTACGATCATCATTCTAGCATATTTAGTCAATCAGGTAATCCCTGAAGTCTAGGCAAACAAAAGTTCAATTAGAAATAAAATTAGAAAACCCCGAAATGACGTTTAAAAACTTGAAATGCCATTTTCGGCCCCTGGATAACCCCGAATGGCCACAAAATGCCTAGGCTCTTAGAATAGAGTCTGGATCATTAGGCCGTTTTCGAGTGACCATGCGAATTTCAACCCAATCCGAGTTAATGAAATTATCACTTACGCGTTTTCAAATTTTGCAAAAAAAAAGGATTTAAAATCTCAACTCGCAAGGATCTCAACTCGCACAGTCAGTTCGGTTCGCAGAAACTCAACTCGCAACGAAATAACTCAGTTTGCATATCTTGGTTCGCACCGAGAGTCAACTCGCTTCGCAGATGCTCGCTTCGCACAGCGAAAACTCAACTCGCACCGCAGCACTCGGTTCGCACATCTCAATTCGCATCGCAACATCTCATCTAGTTTCGCAACATAAACTCAGTTTGCAAGACGAACTGAGAACTGCGAACTTCACTGCTGTTACGAGTTTTTCGAATCAAAACTCACCAAAACTCTAAAAAAACTCAATTCTATGGTTTCTAACACTTCAAGTAGCATCATATAACATCTAATAACTCTCAATTTCACTCAATCACTCAATAATTCATATAATCAACTTTTAAAACTCAATAGACCAACTCACTTTTATGAATATGAAGATGATGAAGCAAGTGATTAGACACAGATGATGATGACGTTTTGAAATCAGAATCACACAAGGTTTAACACTTCAATTATTGATTATGATTTGTTGATTTGGAGAGTTTTTGCAAGTCCTTCAAAATGAAGAATGAAGGATTCTTGAAAACATAAGAATTTTAAGGTCTGTTTAACAACCGACTTAGATATCCAACTGTTATAATTTTATATCCGTCCTAAATCTATTGTCTGAATCTAAATCCATTTCGCTCGATAACTATTTTATGTTACCTTCAACTACTACTATTTAAAACAATTATTATTCCACTAGTCACAATAAATTTTGGGACTTATTTATTTAAGTTTCACAAATAAACAAATAATATCAATAAATTTCTAACATCATTAAATAATCATTTAATTTTAGAAATTTATCAGACCAGTAGAGAGGATGTTATAATAATTATTTGAGAAATGAATCTGAATCAAAAAATCTAATTTTAGGATAATTTTTGATGATTTTCCGATAACAGATTCAGATACGGATACATTTGAATAAGCCTTGCGCACACTATGGCACTATGCAAATGTTGTTAGCTCCAATAGAACGCTTCTTAGGCCAACCTACCATGAGAAACATACTCGAAATATGCTTCGAGGGAATTTTGTTCAACATAAATTCGTTACATTATATATTGTCTCGTTACTTACTGGTTTTGTTTACGTTTTGAATGTAACTTGCACTTTCGTTTATGCAATTATTTCCTATGGTTGAGATGCAAGATATCTTGGAGACATTGATATCGATGTCAGCAAGAATGGTGATCAACTTGTCGTGGTTAGTATGTTTGAACGTTGGAAGATCTTTATGTCATTATAGAAGCACAGAGGTAAAAGGCTCCTTTGACCTAGACTTCCTTGACGTTGAAATGGAATGTTTTATTTTATTATCTAGTCCTTAGACCCTTACATACATACCATCAATATAGGGGTGAGCATCTATACCGCATTCACGATCCTGAACTGGGACCGTACTGGGACCGTACCGAACCGGTACCAACCAACTTCAAACAGTTCGGTACTCGGTACTTATATATAAAGATTTTTAGGTACCTCCGGTTCGGTACCTTTGTTTTCCCGTTTTAGTACCATAATCCCAAATATGAAAACTACTAATTTTATTGCCAGAATGAGCTATTTTTGACATTTTAAAAAGAAAAAGTACTAAAGTCGATAATAAACTTATTTTAAAGTCGATCTTTATTCCAAATAACAAATATGCATATAACGTAAACTCTATCGCTCGCTAAGTTATCACAATCATTATCGGCATCATATACAACCATCATCGTCATCATCATAAAAGAAAAGGAAAAAAAAGTTTAATACTAAGCATAAATGTGAAAGTTTATCCTTAGTTGATACATATCAAAGCTCCTCAGTTTTGGTTGTGGAATTTAATCTTATGGTGAGGTTCAAATGAGACTAAAATTTGTGTGAGATTAAGGAAACCAATGATATCATGCTACATATACAAAGAGAATGTTCCATACTACAAAACTCATTTACCTCAAACATCAATTATCTCATAAATAACAAATCGAAAAATCATGAAACTTGCATCATAATTTTCAGTGTTTTATCCTCTTCAATTTGCCGTCCCTCAAGGCATACTTCCGACTGTAACATCCTCAAATCTGGCCTAGTAGTATTTTAGTGTTTCCCCAATTATTAAATTGATTATTTAAGGGTTTGGGGTAAAAGCTTAAAATTATTATTTATTTGATAGATGAGTAAAGTGGTCAAATAAATAACTGTGATTGGTAACTTATTAGTTGATTTAAATCAATAAAGTTGAAAGAAAAGTAAAAGTATTAGTTTTCACAAAATGGTTTTAGGTTCCAGACAATGGGTTTGGAACGGGTATAAAATTATAAACTAAAATGAGTCGGTTTGGGGATTAGTCGACCTATTTTCTTCTAATGGGTTCTTGATTATTCATTCCCCTTTTCTTCTTTGAAAACCCACAACAAAAGCAACCTGATCAAAGAATTAAACAAATTGGGAAATCAAAGGAAGCTATAATTCTTGTTTCATATCATCATCATTATCGCCACCAACATCATACCTTCTTCCTATTAATTGTAAGTATTTTGTGTCTAGTGGTATTATTTACACATATTGAAATTGAAGTTAGTTGCTAGAAACTATCAATTGCTATATATATATTCGATTGTAACCTGAGATTGTGTGTTAATTCGAAATTGATGGCTTGGGTTGGATATATATATATATATATATATGTGTGTGTGTGTGTGTGTGTGTGTGTGTGTGTGTGTGCTGTCGCTGCTGCTATCTCGTGGACAGGGGAAACTCGGTGGGTTAACCCCCACCTGACGAGTGGTGGTGATGGTGATTCCCGGGTTCGAAGTTTTGAGCCAGTTACTTTCTTATTCAGTCGCATAGTGATTCATTTATAATCCTATGATATAAAGGTGATGATACCTTAGAATAACGATTTATGATTTTTGGATTCGAATGAAGATTTGAGTAATTAGTCATTCAAGTTAATAATGATTATTAAGATATATTAAATCGAATAGTTGAAGATATCTGACTTTAATAGATATTCATGTGATTAGAATTCTATGATAAACTACTATAGAGATGGTATATGAATTATTGATTTAGTACCATCATTAAAGTGTGGCTTGACTAAATAATTAACGACTAAAGTGAAAGAGGATGATAAAGTATAATGATTAACGAGAAATGAATTCGAGTGATGATTTAAAATAATGAGGTTAAGCTTATGTAATAAAGATATATAGTTTCATAGAAGACATAGATTGATAATTTTGATTAAATGACTAGAACGGTAAATGCTTAGATGATTTATAACCTGATTGTTATGATTAGTTGCTATTATGAGTAAAATGAATTATACCCTTGTGACTTATTACTCACCAAAGTTATTAGTAACTTAATATAGTTATGAAAAAAAATGAGTAATATAGTTTGATCACGACTTAGAGAATGATTGATTATGCGGCTTATTGCGAAATATATATATGATGATATATATATGATAAGTAAAGTAAACTCATCTAAGTTTTAGTACTTGAAACATATTGTGAGTCTCTAATCACTATTATGTTAGTGATTATGAAACGTTAACAGTGAGTTAATTGTAGAAGGAGGGGTTGAATACAATTAAAAACTTTTCTGTTTTGATGTGTTAAGTTATTTAATAAGTTTTTAACCGTATTTAAGTGACAGCAATATGAACACAAATATATAAGTATGATAAGCAGTTCAACTGTTGATGCAATACTAGCTGAAAGATAAATTCTTTTATTGATAAAATTTATCTATTGTTGATTGCGGAATAGATTAGCCATAGCTAATCTAAATCAAACAATACAGCTCTTACAAATGGAGATGAGCAGTAGTGGACAAACACGCTAACTTGCTCACTCGCTGATATGAACTAATAGTGGACAAACACGCTACTAGTTCACTCGCTGGTGTTGTTCGTATCTTAGACAAACTAGTTACTGACAAACAAGTAACAATACGAACAATCGACACAAAAAGGAGTACAACATACTACGCTATTTATAGACGCTGAAATCTTTAATTTCCGGATCTGGAAGGACACGTGTCGCTGCTTGATTGGTGAGGTAGTTGAGATGTGATACATCATGGTCCGACATTCTGTCTTGGGAAATATCACCTTGTACCTTAAACCAATCAGATGCTTCCACGTTAATCTTTTCAAGTTACGAGGAACACGTGTTGCGCCGTAATAACGCCGAATGTCAACTTCTTATTAAATGCGGCATTTAATGCTGCAGTCACTGATAGATACATCAATCCTCCTCATTCTCGGTGCGAGCTAACATGCCCTAAAGAATGACTTGAAAAGCTAATCTTCAGTGACTTCTTTTATTCAGCAGAAGGAAGAACTCAAGAAGACTTGGAGACTCTCGCTGATAGATGAGTATCAGCAACACACATAGTTGAGTCTTTGATCTTTATAAGTTCTTTGACTTTCGTTGGTGTAAGATACGAACATCGACTATAAGACCTTCAGCAATAGTAGCTTCAACTTAGATTAATCTTCATGTTCTCAGAATAATGCTCTCGCTGATGTTGTTCAGCGACACACAAAGTCGAGCATTCTTCTATGAAATGAAAGATGAATAGCGATCATAAACTTCAGCAACAGGAGCTTGACTTGAATCATTTTCTTCATGGAGAGTTCTTTATTGAGTAGGACAGAGACTGTGAATATAAGGCATGATCAGTGACTTCACTTTATTAGCGATTAATGACTTCAACAATCTCCCATAATTTATCCTTATGATCTCCCCCTTAATCCTTGTAATCAATGACCATCTTGAGTTTAGCGATCAGTGACTCAACAATCTCCCCCTAAATGGTTTAAGTCAAAGCTCCCTTAGACAAACTAGTTGCAGGAAAGTTTTAGTCTCTGATGATAAGTTGGTTGCGCAGAGACTTGTACTTGTAAATTTTTGTTGCTGAAAGGTTTTTAGTCTCTGACGGTAGGTTGGTCGCCCAGAGATTTGTACTTGTAGATTTTCTGTTTCAAGTCTCATTTATATCATGAAATAAATATTTACAAGAGACTAACTATTACAAAAGATCTAATTTATTTATCTCTCCACATCTCCTCCTCTTTCACTATGCCAAGCTCAGCTTCAAGTTCATACTTGTCTTTGGAGGGCAGGTATCTGAATTTTCTTGCCAAGGCTTCATCGAGAATAGCTTTTCTGATTTTTGAATTTGTAGGAAGCATGCTAGCTAACCTGATTAGGTGTATGAGTTGTTCTTGTTCAACCTTCTCAAGTTCAGCTTCTCTCTGAAACCTAAGGCCACCATTTAGGTCCTTGTATACCAGACCCTTCTCCCCCTCAGTGACTTCATGTCCTTCAAGCTTTGGCACACCAACAGGGATAGACAGATTTAGCTTTGAAGTGTTAGGGATTCGATAGATGCTGCTAGTGCCTGACCTATACCTTGGGCTTGGTGGCTGAACAATCTCTTCACCATATGTGACAGTATCTTCTGGTCTGAGAAGTTGCAGCGACACCATCTTCTGAAATAGCCTATCAATCTCTTTCAGGACATCAGCCTTAGCTGCACTTGTAGAGTGGCTGATAGCAAGCCTGATTTCATTCCATTCCTCTCTGTGCAGCTTGTATACTTGATCAAGTAGCATGTCTTGAGTCTCTGAACCTCTTTGAATGAGTAGCTGAGGTTGTGATTGATTCTTAGAATTCTTTAGCTTTACCTTGGTAATAGGTGCAGGGTTTGATCTCCCTGTCATACAGGCAGCAAACCTTTTTCTATCTATCTCATCCCATTTTCTATCCACTGATGTTTTGACAGCTCCCCCTTTCTTTTTAGAGCTCTTGCTAGCTGATGTTTTCAACTTCTGTTGCTCTAGCTCACTCTCTTCAATTTCAGCGAGTACCCTGGCAATTGCAGCATCAGACTCTTCTTGATCTTGCTTAAGTTTAAGCAGTCTGGCCCTTTCATTTGCATCTTTAGTGCTCAATTCCAGCAGGTAAGCTCGATCAGCATCAGATTGCTCTTTCAGCAGCCTTTTTCTTTCTTGTTCCTCTCTTAACTCAGCCTGAAAAGTTATTTTCATGATCATCTCCTGCTCCCTGTCCTGTCTTGCCTTTACTTTTCTAGCAACTCGCTGATCTTTAGTTTTATCAGGACAGGGGCTTTCTGAGGCTGAGTCAGAGGAAAGGCATGCTGTAGGGGAAGTGTCTGATATGGTAGTGTTGGAGAGAGTTGTTGTGGAGATTGGTATTATTGTTGCTGGGGTTGGTGTGGTTATTTTGGTTGTTTGGGTAATTGTAGTTGTAGTTGCTGTGGATGAGGGTAGGATTTGGGTAGGTGGTGTAGATGAAGGTATAGTTACCTTAGATATGACAGTATGTGATTGAGGGTCACTGACCTGTTGTTTCTTAGATGGAGGTGTAGATGCAGGAGAAGTGTCACTGGTCCTTTTCCTTTTAATGACAGATGATATGGGTTGCTGATCGTCCATATTGACATCATCTTCATCTTCACTTTCTGAGCCCTGACCATTTCCATGACCACCTCCCTCATCATTGTCGTCATCATCATCATCAGCATCATGCATGATGGTATCATCTTCCTCATCATCAGATACATCATCTACAACCTCTCTGTTCATCCACTCCCAGCGAGCCAATTCATAGCTCACTAAGGTACCCTCAACCCTAGCATTTTCATCCTCAGCCCATTGCCTTATCAACCCATTATAGTTCCTGAGCTCTTCAGCACTGAACTTAGGAAAGCATTCAGCGACATCCACTGTATCCATAGCTATATCCATATCTACCCAATACAGTTCAGCAACTGCAAGGGCTTCCAGCTCTGGTTGTTCAGCAATAGGTCGAAGTGCATAAGTGGTAAGCACTATCTCCCTATGAGCTTTGTTTGTAAGCGGATCAGTCATAGCAGGAGGCATCTCAGGATCAGAGACTGAGATGTCATCTTCTTCTTCATCATTCTCCCCCTGACTGGTCTGCACAAACTGGCCCACTGCCCTATCAAACCTATCAGCAGTTTCTGTTCTGAGGGCAGCGACCTCAGCTCTTATTGCTCCCATTTGTTTAGTAATCTGTGGAAGCACTTTAACAATAGCATCAGTGTTGAATAAATAATTGGATACAGATATAGCTAGGTCATTTTGGTTGGTGGTGAGCTGGGCAATGGATGCGGCATGATTTGTGAAGTTGGTGGTGGAGGTTAGCTCAGCAACTGCATGGTTTATTGCAGTGCTAGCATCAGCTACCGTTTGTACCTTCTCACTGACAGATATGCTCCAGGGTTCAATGGAGTTATATACATCAGTGAGAGCAGTGACGGCTTTTTGAAGAACAGAGACATTGCCTATAAGTGCCTCACAGTCAGCAGTGGGCATCTTAATCTGGGTTTGGGATGAGGCAATGTACTCTATCAGTAGCTGATCTGATGTGGAGTGGGTAGAGGTGTTTGTGGGAGTAGGTGTGGGAGGTATAGTGGGAGTAGGTGTAGAATGGACTACATGGTCAGTGGGTGTGGTCTGACCAGCAGCAGTTATTTGAATGTTGTCACTAAAGAAGGAGGTGGGTGAAAGCTCTCTGATAGGAGAGTTAGAGGTGGGTGGAGGAATAGGTTGGGTATCATCTGAGGTGTCCATTGGCATGAGTTCCTCATCATCAGCGTGTGATTTAGCTGATGGTTCATTGGAAATAGAGGTAGCGACCTGTATCTCACCATGGGTCGGTGGTGAGACATTGACAGCCGGTGCAGTGATAGATGAGAGATGGCCCGGGTCTGTAGCCAGTGGTGTGACATCATCAATGAGTGTGTGATCACCCACTGATGTCACTAGCCCTTTGTCTAAAATGTCATCCTTTCGGGAGGATGACAAGTGGCTGGGTTGACTCAATCTGAGGGTGTGGGATGCACCCGAATCACTGCTAACAGTGGTTTGATCCACTGCAGCTGTCTGTAGTTTCCCCTTTTTAGAATCACTGGACTTTCGGGAATCCAGTAAAGCAGGTAAGGTGGAGGTTTTAGCAGTGGTGCCCTCAGCAACTGAACGTACAGTCGCTGATTCACCCCTGGCATCCGTAGATGTCTTCTTTGTGCTATGTCCGTGATCCTTTAATGTCAGGGACCCTAATTTGGATTTTTTCTTGGGAGCAGTTGGTGGTTTCTTGATGGTGGTTGACCAACAGTAGTCACTGGGGGTGTGGTCAGTGACGTGGTCGATGGGGGGGGGGGCAGCAACTGACATATGTACAGAAGTTACAGGCTGGGGTGCAAATATCCCCGGATGTTTCATAAAAGTTGGCAAAACCGAAGTCGCTGGTTTTGAAAAGATTTGAGATCCTACTAGGGTTGGCGCAAAGCCTTCAAATGATACCCTATCGTAGGCTGCAAACAGATCTCGAAAGATCAGTGACAGAAACCTAGGATATGGCACATATTTAGCCCTAGTAGGCTCAGCGACTTTGGTGATCAGCTCGTTAAAGATCACACTCGCATAATCAACTCGTAGAGAGTTGATCAGTGACCAGCTAATCTGGGCTTCCAGGGAGCTGAATTGATCATAGCTCCCGGATTTTGTACCCAAAGATTGAATAAAATTTGTAAAAATTGCATTCCAAACACCATCCATTTTTGTTTTGTGGACCGTAGAGTACTTACGGTTGCCACTGCCATCGACTGAGTATTTACACTCAATCTCAGTAAGATCAACTAAGCCTTGCTTGGCTTCGTCGCTCTCTGGCAGCGACTCATAAAACTCTGCGATTGGCAGTTGTAAAATGGACCGGATGGTGCTGGCAGTGATGATAATGGGTTGGGTACCATTGTCGATAAAACCCTTGAGTTGTGAAACACCATCGACAACTTGGTGAGTGCAGGTGAACCAAAACTCACTAAGCCATTCTGAGTTCATTTCCCCAGGAGACAAGGTAAGAGCAGGGAGGATAAAGTGATTTTTTAGAAAGTTTATCGCCTGCGCATACTCTGGTTTAGCACAAGTTACATTTCCCAAATAATTAGATTTGGGAACTGTAACGACCAGTGTCTCACTGACCGCAGAGGCTCGAAGAGCTTGAATCTCTGGGGTCGGTGTGTAACTGTTATTGAAAATTTTTGAACGTGCCATTTAGAAAGGTGAAAGAAGATTTAGGGTTTTTGCAGAGAGAAAAATGAAAAAATGAAGAAGATGAAGTTTTGAAAAACAAGAAATCGTAAAAGTGAAATTGAAAATGACTCACTGCTTATAAATGGTTGCTGAGGTTCAAAACGTGTGGTCAAAAAGCGTATGTACGTGGTCAAAAAATGGTGATTGATGGTAGGGGAGTAGGGTGATGATGGTGGTGAGTGGTAGCATTAAATGGTGATGGGAGTGGTACGCCGGAAAAGTATACGAGGTGTCAGAAAAAGTGCACCTTTTCGAAGTACCATGAGATATTTAATAAAGCATTTTTAAGGAATATAATCGTTAACTATTAAATACAAAATGTATTAAATGTAATGAGATATATGTCAAAATAAATGCTATATTAAATAAGGAGAATCTTCGCTGATGCATTAATTCTATAATTTAATTTGTCAATTAAATTATTAAACTAAGATATCAGAGAGATGAAAATAATTAATATCATAAAATAAAATAAATATTGTGTCTCATATTTGATTTCACTGATCAAATTACAACTTAGAATACTAATCTAATCAGATAGCCAAGTTGTGAGGCACAAAACATATTCTATTTATGTGATATAAAGAATTTTCATGTGTATTTACAAAATATATATAATTTATTGATCATAACTATGCTAACTCATTATTCTTGCTGATCATATCAGTGAGAATAATAAGCCAGCGAGTTAGAACTACAAACCATGCATTTTGTAAATACCTTTTGTTAAACAATCAGGTTCAATCATTTAAGTTCAACATCCCTAACTCGCTGATGAGAAAGGTGAATCTTTTCTCATCTAAAGGTTTTGTAAAGATGTCAGTGAGTTGGTAGTCAGTTGGAATGAAATGCAGTTCAATGTCACCTTTCATGACGTGGTCCCTGATGAAATGATATCTGACATCAATGTGCTTTGTCCTCGAGTGCATCACAGGATTATTTGCTATGGCAATAGCACTTTGACTGTCACAATAAATTGGAACATTGCCAAAGTCAAAACCATAGTCAGCGAGCTGATTCCTCATCCACAGCATTTGAGCAGTGCAAGCTCCGGAAGCGACATATTCAGCCTCAGCAGTAGAAGTTGAGACAGAATTTTGTTTCTTGCTTGAACAGCTTACAAGCTTTTCTCCAAGAAACTGACAGCTACCAGAGGTACTCTTTCTGTCCATTTTGCATCCAGCATGATCAGAATCTGAATATCCCTTCAGCGAGAAATTTGAACCAGATGGGTACCAGAGACCAAGATTTGGTGTACCCTTCAGATATCTGAATATTCTTTTGACAACGAGCAAATGAGATTCCTTTGGATCAGCTTGATACCTAGCACATAGACATGTAGCAAACATAATGTCTGGTCTACTAGCAGTTAAATACGGTAGTGACCCGATCATTCCTCTGTAAGCAGTAATGTTTACAGATTTACCATCAGGGTCAGCATGTAATTTTACTGCACATGACATTGGTGTAGCAAGGGATGAGCAGTTAGTGAGTTCAAATTTCTTTAATAGATCTTTAACATATTTTCCTTGATTTATAAAAATACCAGTCTTGGTTTATTTTATTTGCAGACCAAGGAAAAATGTTAGTTCACCCATCATGCTCATCTCATAACTTTTAGTCATGAGGTCACTGAATTCCTTGCACAAGTCATTGTTAGTAGACCCAAATATAATATCATCAACATAAATTTGGACTAATATGACATCTCTCTTATCCCTTTTGATAAATAGGGTGTTGTCAGTTTTGCCTCTGACATACCCACATTTAGTTAAGAAAGTAGAGAGAGTGTCATACCAAGCTCTAGGGGCTTGTTTTAGTCCATATAAAGCTTTTTCCAGCTTATAGACATAACCTGGATGCTTGGGATCAGTGAATCTGGGTGGTTGCTTAACATACACTTCTTCCTGCAGCTTTCCATTCAAGAAGGCACTTTTTACATCCATTTGGTATACCTTGAATTTCTTGTGAGCTGCATATGCTAAGAACAACCTGATTGCATCAAGTCTAGCAACTGGTGCAAAGGTTTCATCGTAGTCAATTCCTTCTTGTTGACATTAACCTTGTGCAACCAGTCTGGCCTTATTCCTTATCACAACACCATCAGCATCCATCTTGTTCCTGAACACCCATCTAGTGCCAATCACAGATTTCCCAGTTACTTGAGGTACTAACTTCCAGACTTTATTTCTTTCAAACTGAGATAGCTCATCTTGCATGGCAGCTATCCAGTGATGATCAGTGAGTGCCTCGTCAATCTTCTTGGGCTCAATCAGTGACACAAAGCTTACAAACAAACAAAAGTTAGCAGTTGATGATCTGGTCTGGACCTTGGATTGTGGATCACCAATAATCATTGATTATCAATATGTCTAGTCCATTTAGTCACTCGCTGAGGTTCAGCAGTGACTTGATTACCCAGAGATGATCCATCAGACACATCAGCATTTGAAGCATGATTAATGTTTAAGCTTTGATTTAAACAGTGAGTGTTATCATTTTGATGCAGATGGTGAGATGATGATGATGGTATGTCAACAGGCAAAGATGAAGTTCCTGAATCATTCTTAGCTAAAATAGAGCCAGAAATGCCTTCAGGGACATCATCTTCCCTTTCAGAATCTGATATATGAATCTCATGCTTATCATCACTGATTGTATTAAAAATAAGATTTTCATAGTCTTTTGGATCAGTGAGAGATTTATCATAAGATTCATCAAAGGTAACATCCATTGATTCTTCAATACATTCCCTTCTTTTATTATAAACTCTGAAAGCTTTTGAAATGATTGAATAACCAACAAATATACCTTTATCAGCTTTGGGATCAAACTTTCCTAAGTGATCTCTTTTGTTTAAGACATAACAAGTACTGCCAAAAACATGAAGAAAACTTATGTCAGGTTTTCTCCCCCTTAGCACCTCATAGGCTGTCTTATCATGTCTCTTGACAATCAGAGACCTATTCTGAGTGTAGCAGGCAGTATTGACTGCTTCAGCCCAGAAATGGGTCTTAAGACCAGCATCTATGAGCATTGACCTTGCTGATTCAATCAAGGTTCTATTTCTCCTCTCTGAAACACCATTTTGTTGAGGTGTTCTTGGTGCAGAGAAGTTTTGAGAAATACCTTTTGAATCACAAAAACTTTCAAGGTCAACATTTCTAAATTCAGTGCCATTATCACTTCTTAAATGTTTAACTGAACGATCATCTAAGTTTTCCATCTTTTTGATAAAGGATATGATTTCCTGTGTTGCATCACTTTTGGCTTTGAGAAAGAATACCCAAGTGTATCTGGAGTATTCATCCACAATTACCAAGCAATACCTTTTACCACCAAGGCTGGGAGAACTCACTGGACCAAACAGATCCATATGCGTCAGTTGAAAACATTCAGTCACTGAAGATGTTTGTTTGCTTTTGAATGAAGAGCTGTGATGCTTTCCCTTCTCACATGCTGAACATAGCTTTGGAAGATCATTGACTAAGTCATTCTTGCTGAGCTTGCTGATAGCCTTGAAGTTCAAGTGAGAGAGACGCTTATGCCATAATCATTTTTCTTCTGAAACAGTTCTGGAATAAAAGCATGTTCCTGATTGTGCTGAGTCCATATTGACTACATATGTATTGCCTTTTCTTTGAGCAGCCAGGACAGCGCTTCCATTCTTGTTGTAAACAACTCCAGCTTCATGATCAAATAGCACTTTATTTTTGGCATCACAGAACTGACTAATGCTTAATAAATTATGCTTCAGTCCTTCAACATATGCCACCTTCTTAAACATAATATTACCATTGGTCAAGACCCCATACCCTCTGATCTTACCAATATTGTTATCACCAAACACTACATCAGGACCTCTTTCATCCTGATAGTCACTGAGCAAGGACTTACATCCGGTCATATGTCTGGAACAACCACTATCCAGATACCAAATTGTCTCTCTGAGAATGCCCTGCATCATACACAAACAATTAGTTCAATTGATGAACCCATCCTGAGATGGGTTCATGGTGGCCAGCCTTTGGTTCAGATTTCCACTGGCTTGCATCAATAGTATCTGAATGCTCACTGATTATTTGTGATTTTGAAGATGATGTACCTGAACATTCAGATACCAAATGCTGACATACTAATGATGGTTGGCTGAATGAAACTTGTGATGATGAACAATCTGATGACACATGCTATCTACTTCCACATTTGTAGCATTTTTTATTTGTGGACTTAGATTTCTTTGACTTATTGTTCAGACCTGATGAAGACTTAGAAGTTCTCAGATTTACTACCTCATTTTGCTTCTTTGACTTCAAGTCACTGATGATAAGATCATCAGTGACTGGAGTGTCAGAAGTGAAGTCGCTGATAGATTCTTGATCATCAGCGATAGTTTTGATAAGGGCTGTGCAAGTAGTTGATTCATAAATTTCTAGTTTCTTTAGTTCATCAATACTTGCAGCAATATCATAACTATTAGTAGCCTGTGAACTTCTCGCAAAGTAATTTAGTTTAGGCTCACTGAATGACATTGGTTCAAAGACAAACTCTGAGAATGTTTCATCAGGATTGAATATTTGATCAACTTTGGTTGCATCAGCGAGAGCAGCAGCAGTTTCATAATCACCTCCCAGAATAGCCTTAACTTGTTTTGGGATTTGATTACTTATGCATTGATTCACTTTTAATGCAGATCTACACCATGACTTCATCACTTCATTGAGTTGTGGAAATTTAGTTTCAAACTTTACTTTTTCTTGAATGCATTTTTGATTTGCATGTATTTGTGCATCAAGATCAAGTGTAAGATTTTTTATTTTTAACAAATTTTCTTCTTGAAGTTGAAGTTTAGATGTTAAGTCACTGATCATACATTCTTGTCTTTTCTGAATGTCATGAGCATTTGATAAGTCAACTATCAAAGTCTCAAAGATTAACTCTTTTTCAGTCGCTGATGCAGACTTAAAACAATGTACCTTGTAGAGAGTTTCTGGATCCCACCCAGATGCTGAACATTTCTGAGCTACTTCTTTGATGTCTTCATGGAAAGCAGCATCATCAGCCATCAGGCAGTAATTCTTGTCTAGACAGATCATTGCTTCTTCCTCATCAGATGATGAAGTTGAGTCAGAGTCGCTGACAGATCCTTCTTCAGCAATAAACCATTTATTCCTTTTCTTTGACTTGGACATTTCCTTCAGCTTCTTGTACTTTGTTTTGTACTTATCATTTCTGAAGCTGGGTTTTTGATCAGCGAAAGAGTTGACAGCTTTGGATCGGCATTCAGCTGCAAAATGGCCAGACTTGCCACATTTGTAGCACTCACCTTTTGGTTTAAAATCATCATTTGATGATGCACCAGCAGATCTGTTGAATCTGCTGTTCTTTCTGAAGTTTGCAACCATCATAGCCATGTCTCTTTCCAACTTCTCTAGTCCTTCATCATAGCTTGCTTCTGACTGGTCTTCAGCGACACTACCTTCTTCTTCGGCAATCAGTGACTTTGAGCTCAACTTGGTAATCTTTGCTTTCTGCTTTTGATCAACTTCATCAAGCTCAGCTACTAGAGCATTCGAAATCTTTTATCCTCCTAGTGCAGCACGAATGTCCTCACTTTGATCAGCTAGCTTCTTAGATTGTTCCCAATTTAGTAAAATTCCATAAACTTGAGTTAAATTGAGAAAATTATAATCATTTCTTTGTCTTATGCATGTTGCAATGGTTCCCCAAGTTTTCCTAGGTAGTAACTCTAGAAATTTTTCAACAATGAATCTCTGGTCTTTTCCTATATTAGCCTTTTCTATTTTATTAATTAAAGCTTGATATCTAGTGTAGGTAGATGCCAGTGACTCATTGGGTTCCATAGCAAACAACTCATATTGACGAGTTAGATTTACTTCTCTACAGCGAATTATGTCAGGAGTTCCAATATAGATGTTTCTAAGAGTATCCCACATGTGCTTCGCTGTAGTGCACAATCTAATGGACTCAAACACTTCATCAGGAAGTGCCATGCTTATGTAAATTTTAGCTTGTTTGTCTAGCCTTACCATACGCTTATCGTCATCTGACCATTGTTCCTCCCTTTTTGGCATAACCATTTCAGGTATAGCAGGAGTGGTTGCAGTAGCTGCAACTGCAGGAACAATAGTAGTTGGGGTGTATGGACCATCAATAATTATTGTACAAAGGCGATCATCGACAAGATCTAAGAACATCATCATCCTGGACATCCAGGTTTCAATTCTAGATGGATCAAAAGCTGGTGGTTTAGTAGTGGAGCCATTTCCCTTCTGGTACTCAGAATCAACACAACTGTATCTAACCGATTCTATTGCAGATCTGATTTAATTATATTTAAACCAACTCCGCTCTGATACCCATTGTGAGTCCCTAATCACTATTATGTTAGTGATTATGAATCGTTAACAGTGAGTTAATTGTAGAAGGGGGGGGTTGAATACAATTAAAAACTTTTCTGTTTTGATGTGTTAAGTTATTTAACAAGTTTTTAACCGTATTTAAGTGACAGCAATATGAACACAAATATATAAGTATGATAAGCAGTTCAATTGTTGATGCAATACTAGCTGAAAGATAAATTCTTTTATTGATAAAATTTATCTATTGTTGATTGCGGAATAGATTAGCCAAAGCTAATCTAAATCAAACAATACAGCTCTTACAAATGGAGATGAGCAGTAGTGGACAAACACGCTAACTTGCTCACTCGCTGATATGAACTAATAGTGGACAAACACGCTACTAGTTCACTCGCTGGTGTTGTTCGTATCTTAGACAAACTAGTTACTGACAAACAAGTAACAATACGAACAATCGACACAAAAAGGAGTACAACATACTACGCTATTTATAGACGCTGAAATCTTTAATTTCCGGATCTGGAAGGACACGTGTCGCTGCTTGATTGGTGAGGTAGTTGAGATGTGATACATCATGGTCCGACATTCTGTCTTGGGAAATATCACCTTGTACCTTAAACCAATCAGATGCTTCCACGTTAATCTTTTCAAGTTACGAGGAACACGTGCTGCGCCGTAATAACCCCGAATGTCAACTTCTTATTAAATGCGGCATTTAATGCTGCAGTCACTGATAGATACATCAATCCTCCTCATTCTCGGTGCGAGCTAACATGCCCTAAAGAATGACTTGAAAAGCTAATCTTCAGTGACTTCTTTTATTCAGCAGAAGGAAGAACTCAAGAAGACTTGGAGACTCTCGCTGATAGATGAGTATCAGCGACACACATAGTTGAGTCTTTGATCTTTATAAGTTCTTTGACTTTCGCTGGTGTAAGATACGAACAGCGACTATAAGACCTTCAGCAACAGTAGCTTCAAATTAGATTAATCTTCATGTTCTCAGAATAATGCTCTCGCTGATGTTGTTCAGCGATACACAAAGTCGAGCATTCTTCTATGAAATGAAAGATGAATAGCGATCATAAACTTCGGCAACAGGAGCTTGACTTGAATCATTTTCTTCATGGAGAGTTCTTTATTGAGTAGGACAGAGACTGTGAATATAAGGCATGATCAGTGACTTCACTTTATCAGCGATTAATGACTTCAACAATCTCCCATAATTTATCCTTATGATCTCCCTCTTAATCCTTGTAATCAGTGACCATCTTGAGTTTAGCGATCAGTGACTCAACACATATCAATCATATTAATAATTGAATATGGTTAATTGACTTATTTAATCATATTAATCAAGTTAAGTAATTGGAATGGGTAATCACCCATGTGATTAATATGAACAGTAATTTTAGTTAATTAATGACTTAATGGCTTGAGATATGTTACTATTTATGCAAGTACTATTATATTGAGACGAGTGACTGACTTGTGTTACCCTGTAATGTTTTTAGATAAACAAGAGGAACTCAGTGACATTAGACTACTGAGTGGGACGACTGAGGTAACGGTGAGTGGATCGATAACCTTCGGTCTGATTTAGTTGTAACATGTTTGGGTTAGAACGAGTAACCGTATTATTACTATTGATTTAACTGCAATGATGATTATGGTTATTAGTAATAATAATGTTGATAAATTATTTAGCATGAATTGTTGATATGCTGATTAGCTGAATATGTGATCACTTGTTGTGTTGCCTTTGGGCATCGATTAGTCGGAGGCCAGCATGGGGTTAGGCTTGGGTTCGCTATTGTTTGGATAACACAGGGGCTTAGTACAAGTTTATTTGTCGTAGCCTGTGTTATTCGGGTTAATAGCACCAAGTAGTCGGTTAAATCTCTGTACGGGTCTGCAGTTGGTTTTAAGTGTTCTTTGAGAAGGTAATACCTCAAGAACCGCCGGTCCTCTATGACACCAGCTGTTGTGTGATTAAAAGTTGTTAGCAGACTTATTGATTGAATATGATTATTGGTTGGACACAAGTTTGTTATGCTGAATTAAACTGTTGTTTATTGATCTTTCTCACTTAGCGTTGTGCTAATCCCCCACATCTCCCTTTTCTTGCAGATTATGTTTGTTAAGCAAGAAGCTATTGATCTGGAATGGAATGTTTGAAGAATGTGCTCTACTCTGATACCTGATTTGACTAAATCATGATTGTTTTAGAAATTAGTAACACCTCTCTTTGGATTAAACTATTGTTGTATTAATTTTTGAATTTGTGAATTCCAGGTTTCGAAAAGGAAAAAGTTTATTGTATATTTTATATAGATTACTTAATGAATACGTTTTTGGACGTACGCTTCCGTGTCAAAACCAATATTATAATGGTTACAGAATGTGGGGTGTTATACCGACGATTTTTTTTTCCATTTTTTTGGTGGGTTTCATATGTTACTAACACATGTGTTAGAGTGTTGCGTTTAGGGTTTAGGGTATTTCCCCAAAACCCAAACACTAAACCCCAAACCCTAAACCCTAAACACTTTATAAAACTCTAAACCCTAAATCATACTAAACCCTAAACCATAATAAACCCTAAACCCTACTAAAGCATAAAATCTAAACCCTAAACCATGAACCCTGCTAAATTCTAACCCTAAACTCTAACCTTAAACCCTAACCATAACGGTAAATAAAATGTACAATCAATCACTAACACATGTGTTACTAATTTATAAATCCCACCAAAAAACTGAATTTTTTTTATCGAAAGTATGCCTTGAGGGACGGCAAATCGAAGAGGATAAAACGCTGAAAAATATGGTGCAAGTTTCATGATTTTTCGATTTGTCGCTTGTGAGATAATTGATGTTTGGGGTAAATGGGTTTTGTAGTATGGAACATTCTCTTTGTACATGTGGCATGATATCATTGGTTCCCTTAGTATCACTCAAAAATTATGGACTCATTTGAACATTACTCTTTAATCTTATTACTAAACAATGAATTTGCATTCAAAAATGTCGGCCGTAACAGACTTGGAGATTGTATTCATGTTTGACACACAAACTTATTGAAACTTACGAGAGTTTAAGCTTATTTTTTCATAAGCTCAAGTATGTACTCTTGTTTGATACACAAAGCTTGAGGAGCTTGTTATAAAAATAAATTATGAAAAAATAAAGTGATTAAAGTAGCATATAAAAATAAGCTTATGAAATGCGAAATTAGACAAACGGGTTAAATGGGGCTAAACTGTAACACCCGACTTTTCACATCATATTTTATAATATATTAATCTTAGGAAGCGCGATTCCCAAACATCTACAAAACATTTCAACAACGTTTACAAACTTACATCTTATACTTGCAAATATTTAATTACATATTAACAAAACGGGTGTTACTAAAACTTTCCAACATAACTATCAAAAGGTCAGAGTTAGCGCATCAAGTCAGACATCCGGCTAAACATCCCCAACATATCTACATCAACCAACCACAATCTGCAAAACATTCAACAACGAGGGGTTAGCTTACGCTAAGTGAATGGAACCGTAACCGACGGTTCAATCCAATCATAACAAGTCTTACAACTAAATAAACCACAACTAATTAAACACATAAGCACATAACGTCAAGAGGATCGGCGGTTCCTGTATGCTATTCTCAGTATACCACGACCACTGCGCGCCATGCCATTCACAGTGATCTACCGATAGCCTGACTACTACCTTCACAGAGTTAGTTAGTTCTCAACTATGTGTCTCAAAGTAACTAAAACAGCTACACAGTAGTAGCCAGACCCAACCAACCCACGTTGACCTCTGAATCAACCATACAACTGAGCAACTTGTCACATAAAGCATATCATATGCAATTATGGAAAATCATCTGAACAACTTTCACAACTGGATCAATCAACTTCAATCAATCATAATCAATAACTGTAATAACTGAAATTAATCATGGCAACAACTACAACATAAGCTATCCTGGTTTACCCGTTGTAACCGAACCCGTTACAACCGAGTTGAACCGAGGACTACGGTAACCACTCACCAATATATCTGATCTTCAACTCAGTGGTCTAATCTTACTGAGTTGCCGCCCGCTTATCTGGAATCACAATAACATCAAGTCAATAACTCATCCCAACTGATTAACTATTACTTTAATTATAAACATATTCAATTAAATAACATCAACTATTAGAATATAACAACCAAACCACACAGCTTCGGTTTATTACCCAAAATCCACTAATTCCAACCCATAGCAGATCGGCTTCTCATAGCCGATCGGCTATCCTAGATCATTTCTTCATTTTATTTACAAAGTCAAGTTCTGTGACATTTTTTAACTATTCTAACCGATCTGCTTTACATAGCCGTTCGGCTTTACATGCATAACCGATCTGCTATTCTTAGCCGATCGGCTAAGAAGCCCAAACCAGAAACCCAGCAACCTGTTACAACATTCAGCTCGAACCAAATCTTATTTTTTACCAAAATCACAACTTCTAAACATGAATTTATCAAAGGAAATCCACAAACATCAAACACTAACATACTATAACACTAATCAAGCTATTCCACCTCAATATCAAACCTACATCATCATCAAATCCACAATTGTACCAAACCCTAACTCAAAACTTAACTTGAAGAACACTTACAAATTCTAACATATAATCATCATGTAAACATCACATATAGTTGTGTAATCACCATATAATCAACAAAACATGAACTAGAAGCTTTAATTCATACAAATCATCTATATATCCAACATTTACCTAATTTCTATACAAAAGTCTCAAGAACACTATATTACTTACAATTTGATAATGAGCAAGCTGATGATGATGTGAATCTTGATGTTTAATCCCAAACAAAAACTTGTTTCTAAATTTCACTTTTGATTTCAAGTATGTGTGTATTTTCTCTCAAGAACAAAGGAAGTGAAATGTTAGGTGAAAATGAGTCGGTCTCCACCGCCCCATTCTTTTATCTGTGATTATATTTTACCCCTTCTAACTCTATTGTCTGGAATCTGAAAATACTCGCGAGATAAAATATTTTATTTTACTGTCGACTTTATTTATTTTAAACAAGTAACATTTTACTAGTCAAAATAAAAACTAAATCTCTTTTACTTGTTTATTTTCAACTAAACCAAATAAAATATTTCTCGTTATTAAAATAACCAATTATTTTTCAGGTCCAGAAATAGGATGTTACATAAACTATACTGGCATTTATTAAGCTAACCTATATCATCACTACAGGTATGGACGTCTCTGATAACACTTTTAATTAGTAACGTTTTACTTTGTCATTTTCTCAGGAACGTTGGTCAAAGGTTGGTAGCTATCTGGATTAGAGTTGAACTTGTTGCCTATGTTCTGGTGAGAATATCAGGCACACTTCAAATCATTTTTTTCTTCTAAGTTTTTAGTCCAACACATTTAAGTTGCTTCACATTTGCCATCAGTTATGATCGCTTCGTATTGGTTAAATTGATATGTTGGATTTTTTGCACATGATTTATAAAGGTGTAAGATTTTAGTGGCTTATTATTGGCCTTCTTTTATTCTTTTATGTTTCACACTAGGAGTCCAATAGTGGGCATCAAATCCTTATTTCGATAAATAAGTTGATCTTCTGTAATGTCATATGGTCAATAGAATTGGTGGCAAAACTAACTTACTAAATACAGTTAGTATTTGGTAAGCATAAACATAAATCAACACTAAATTACTTTGTTATCTTCAGCATGTTTTAGTCCGAATACAGTTGCAACTTACAATCATAAACATAAACCAATTTGGGAACAACTGTATAAGTAATTTTTCTTTAGTAGGTGATCAGTTTACTAACGTTATAAATTTGGGAACAATTGTATAAGTAATTTTTTTTTAGTAAAAATTAGAGGCGCCAATTTTAGGCTCATTAGTTACTTATGGGTCAATTTGGTTAATATTTAAGAGGGGATGAGTTTGCTGGGTCTCCTCCCCATTTTTTGGATTAGTCTAAATGTGTTTTTCAATATAACCTTCAATTGTATAACAATTAACCAACGGCTAGCGGGTAATTTTTGTTTTATTTTTCACTCAAATAAAAAAAGTTTGGTGAAATCCCGATGGGTCAACCCAACCCGAGACCCATTTGAGCCAGACCCGTTTAGACCTATCATTCTAAATGACTCATCTAGATCCGGACCCATTTAGATCCAAACTCATCTAAACCCGTGACCCGACCTGACCCATTCATTTTGCCACTATAAAAACCAAATAGGTGATCAATTTACTAACGTTACTTAAACTTACCCGTATATTACACGGGTCAATAACGGATGAAAAATCTCAAAATATGATATAACAAACTGACTATAAAGTAAGGTTCAAATGAGTGCATGATTTTTGAGTGAATCTATGAGAACCAATGACATCATGCCACATGTACAAAGCGAATGTTCCATTCTACAAAACCCATTTACTCCAAACATCAATTATCTCACAAACGACAAATCGTTAAATCATGAAACTTGCACCATATTTTTCAGCGTTTTATCCTCTTCGATTTGTCGTCCCTCAAGGCATACTTTCGATAAAAAAAATTCGGTTTTTGGTGGGTTTTATAAATTAGTAACACATGTGTTAGTGATTGATTGTACATTTTATTTACGGTTATGGTTAGGGTTTAGGGTTAGAGTTTAGGGTTAGGATTTAGCAGGGTTCATGGTTTAGGGTTTAAATTTTATGTTTTAGTAGGGTTTAGGGTTTATTAGGGTTTAGGGTTTAGAGTTTTATAAAGCGTTTAGGGTTTGTGGTTAGGGTTTAGGGGTTAGGGTTTAGGTTTTGTAACACATGTGTTAGTGATTGATTGTACATTTTATTTACGGTTATGGTTAGGGTTTAGGGTTAGAGTTTAGGGTTAGGATTTAGCAGGGTTCATGGTTTAGGGTTTAAATTTTATGTTTTAGTAGGGTTTAGGGTTTATTAGGGCTTAGGGTTTAGAGTTTTATAAAGCGTTTAGGGTTTGTGGTTAGGGTTTAGGGGTTAGGGTTAGAAACCCCAAAACCTAAACCCTAACCCCAAACCCTAAACCCTAAACGCAACACTCTACCACATGTGTTAGTAAACATATGAAACGTACCAAAAAAATGAAAAAAATAAAAATCGTCAGAAGTATGCCTTGAGGGACGTCAAATCGAAGAGGATAAAACGCTGAAAATTATGGTGTAAGTTTCATGATTTTTCGATTTGTCGTTTGTGAGATAATTGATGTTTAGGGTAAATGGTTTTTGTAGTATGAAACAATCTCTTTGTACATGTGACATGATATTATTGGTTTCCTTAGTCTCACACAAATTTTTAGTCTCATTTGAACCTCACCCACTAACTATAATATAATTTATTTTTTGAAACCTTTCTTTAGCTTCAAACAGAAAATAATTTTCAATTGAAACACAAATTTAATATAATTTTTTGTGTTTTCAACAAGCATTTCAACATGCGTAATACTAACGTAGAGTAAGGTTCAAATGAGTACACCAACTTTGAGTGAGAATGAGGGAACCCACAGATTTCTGCCATGTGTCACTTTATTCTCTCTACTTCACATTTTTAAAAATTAAATATCTCACAAACGGTAAGTCGAAAAATCATGAAAATTGCACCATAAAATTCAGCGTTTTCTCCTCTTCGATTTGCCGTCCCTCAAGGCATACTTTCGATAACTTTTTTTTTCATCCATTTTTTGGTGGGTATTATAAATTAGTAACACATGTGTTAGTGATTGGTTATACATTTAATTTGGGGTTAAGGTTAGAGTTTAGGGTTATGGTTTAGTAGGGTTTACGGTTTAGTAGGGTTTAAGGTTTAGGGTTTACTATGATTTAGGGTTTAGAGTTTTATAAAGTGTTTAGGGTTTAGGGTTTCGCGGTTAGGGGTTAGGGTTTGAGGTTTGGGGTTTCGGGGAGAAACCCCAAACCTCAAACCCTAAACCCTAACCCCAAACCCTAAACCCTAAACGCAACACTTTAACACATGTGTTAGTAAATATGAAACCCACCAAAAAAATGAAAAAAAAAATCTCGTCGAAAGTATGGCTTGATGGATGGCAAATTGAAGAGGAGAAAACGCCGAATTTAATGGTGCAATTTTCATGATTTTTCGATTTGTCGTTTGTGAGATAATTGATGTTGGGTTAAATGGGTTTTGTACATGTGGAACATTCTCTTTTCACACATGATATGATATTATTGGTTCTCTCATTCTCACACAAATTCTTATTTTCATTTGAACCCCACCCTAGTAACGTAATACTAATGTTTATGTACCCATTTCTAAGTTCTTAATGAATTTCTTACAGAAAAATAAAAATAAAATTAAAATTAAAATTTTGTTATTGAAAATAGAAGGTTGGGAAGCTAAAAAAGCAGGGACTATATAATGAGCAAATTGGGGGTAAAATTAGGGTTACGTTTACACAAACAACTTTGGATCGGAGAATGAGGCCGGCGAGAGGAATAATAAGGTTTCTGAGGGTGGTTGCCCTTCTCCCGGTCGATGATTTCCAAATTTTGCTATAAATCAACAACCCTCGTTCATTCATACAATGTATCTACGCATGTGTATGTATGTATGTATGTATCTATATATATTGAGAGAGAGAAAGAGAGAGATAGATGGATATATAGATGTATGATTCCATTTCTTCTGCTTACTGATTCGAAAACCTAAGGGTGTGTTTGGAAATGCTTTAGCTTCACATTCACATCCATCATCCTCATCATCATCCATCTTTACTTCCTCCGTTCTCAAAATTATAATTTAAGAGGCAGTGATGATATTTATCTATTATTATTTGATCCAAGTTGTTAATGGGGCAAGTTCAAGAGATGATTTGTAGCTTGGCTGGGCAATTTCAGAGGATGGTAAAGTGTGAGAATGGTGTTATCATTCTTCACATTTTGCAACCTTTTGTTATTGCAGCCATGGCGGATTAATCCTCTTGCCCTGTTTGTAAACAGATCTGAGCCTCCTCAATAAGTTTTTTGAATAAAATTGTGGTGTTTTTTTCTGTGCAATAATGTGTGCATTTTGGAAAATTGCAATAGAATGATGGTAGACTAGTATTTTAAAACTGAGGTAAATAAAATCAGCATTGCATAAACATCAGCTTATATTTCTAATTTTCTACTTGTTGTCACTGATTATTACTGTATAAACTATAATTGAACATGTTTATTTAGTTAAATTTGTGTTAATATTAAAAGTGTTGATGCGTTGTTGAAGGTACCTAGGAAGAAGACTGATATAGATTTTCAATGAATGTAACTTGGAATAAACAAGACAGGTGTAAATTAAAGAAGTAAATTCCATTTTAGTTTCAGCTGAAATTAATGTGTGCACAGATCTTTCTATTCATATGAGATAGGTTCAAGTGTGTGTGAACGACACTGTGATGGCTGCAACCAAACCAGTATTCCAAGTTATCATACAGCTACCAATTCGTATAAACAAAAAGTGACTTCTTTTTCCAGATTAAACGAAGTTTGCAGCTTCTATTAATGCTACTGCTTCAGCTTCTCCATTTGAAGTTTGTATTAATAAAAACTGTTTTGTTGGGTAGGCTAAAATCTGTTATTACTGTACTGTGGATTGAACTGTCTGTATATTTGTGTGAGGGGAATTAAACATGATATGTTACAGCATTAGGGGGTAAGTATTACATGGGTGAACTTTATTATGGCTTTGGATGAGTTAGACGAGTTTGTTGAGGTGTAATGGTTATTAGAATAGTGGTGGCTCGTTTTCTATTATGTTCCTTATAAAATGATGTAGGTCGAGAGCTGGCATGCCGTTCATCCTCTTTCGAAACTAGGAGGAACATGTTCATACCAACATAGGTAGGTTTCTTGTGTAGGGAACTGCATTGTAGACTCATAGTTCAATCAACTGAAGACTCGTGGTGTAAATTTTAATACCGTCTAAAGTCCATGCGTCCACCCAATTGAAACTTTGGAACACAGCATTGAGCATTCTGCATTGTGAAGAGAGTTGTTCAAAATCTGGTCCAGGGTTTTCTGGTCTTAGAGGTGAGGTGCATTTCAAGTGACTTAAATTTGCGAGACGTTTGATTGTGAGATAGATTTTGAGATGTCTACTTAGTTGAGGAAAATCTGCCAACCTGTCATATGTGCCTTGTGTTAGTTTATATAGATTAACCGGAATAAAGCAGTGTCTAAACATGTAATGTTGCAGTTACCTGTCGCACTATGCAGATCAGAATTCTTAGTGGATGTCCCAAAGAACATTGAAGTTAAAATGTCATTGGCTCGACTGGTATCCCAAGTGCCAACCCCTTGGAGAGTTTCTGTGGTACATGGTGTGGTGAGTTCTGGTTCAGATTAGTAAATGTTTTTAAGTATAGTTTTGTGGTCCGATTCTCCCACCAGCCATGTGTGTTAATGGTCAGCAGTTTTCTGCTTGAGGTTTGGTTGTATCCATTGTTTATGTGTTAATTTTGACCTCATGTTCAATTCTTGAAGTGTTTGGTTAATTGTTTGTATTATTTACTCTGATCAAGCTTTGACGGATGTTTTGTTTCATTCTCTGGGTCTAGTGTGTCCATAAAAGGTTTTTGGCATGTGTGTATCAAGTTCCTTTGTTGTTCATGTTTCTCAGTTTTTCAAGCTTCTCACGTGTTGTATCTACGGATTGGGTTGAAGAAGTGATATGGGTTGTAAATTGTTCTTTTAATTATTAAATAGTGCAGTTCAGAATATTTATATAAGAAAAATGTATGCTTATCATACATAAGTATATGTATGTATAGGTCTTCTTTCGACTTCAAGGACGCATATAGACAAATGCCAG
Organism: Pseudognaphalium luteoalbum; assembly: GCA_963422505.1. Lineage (NCBI taxonomy): Eukaryota > Viridiplantae > Streptophyta > Magnoliopsida > Asterales > Asteraceae > Pseudognaphalium > Pseudognaphalium luteoalbum. The sequence goes on from OY730192.1 coordinate 53,167,791, forward strand.
AGTGGTCTGTTAATTTTGTTGAAAACACCGGCTCAATATGGCCTCTCTAAAGCCTCATTCTTGTACTAGCTACTATATAACTGGAACTAATATATACTTAAGAATCAATATGAAGCGCGAAAGGAGTTATTTTTATATAAAGAAGTTTATAACATGTGATTAGGAGTATCTAAATTAGTTTGTACTTGCTGTTTACTCTTTCACTAAAATATAGTTGATAAGGTCTTGGTGTAATTTTGAGCAAGAGGCAGAGTTTGTTGTAATTTGTAATACGAAGATAAAATATTTTTTTAAAATATTGTAACAAACTCCTTTAGCTATTTTTGCCATATTTAGAGTGTTAAACGTTTAGAAGTTGGTAATCATATTTGTGAACAAAGGAAGTTAAGTGTGCAAAATATTGGGCTTTTTGTGAGGAACAAAGAAAGTTATGTGAGCAAATTCGTAACCCTGCTAGAATGAACCTATGGTACCAAGTGAAACATAATGGTCTACCAGATTCCTTCATCAAGGAGCTGAGTTGTTGATTATCAAATAGCCCATGGGTTGCCCAAGCTGCAAAGTATCGAACTTGGTGGTATTAGGGACACTTACGAGTGCTGTTGATAGTTTGGCACAGCATTCAGCATTAATATAGAGTCAAAAGGATCTTTAAGCTTTGTAACAATGTTAATTACTCCGTATTAAATTAGATATGTGGAACCAATCATGCCTTTATAGCTTTATGCGTGCGCCGGAATGATAGGCTGACTACTAAGCCAGCTCTGACTCAACCACACCACCCAGGGCGAGAGCCACCCAAGAAGCAAGTTGGAGTTCTTTTCTCCAGTGGATCTTTCTCTAGTATCATATTTTTATTTTTCATGTACAATGCATGAAACATGTTATGCAGTGTAATCAGTGAAATTTTCATTTATATTGAATACTAGTATTGTAGTGGCTCACAAGTATCACATTAAGGGGTGTTTGGCTTAGTTTATACTTTTCAGCTTTTACGTTATCTAAAAACCAGGAAGTTGGGACTTTTGGCTTTTTATCTTTTTAGCATCATAAATTTTAAAAAGCTCTCAAAGAAGAGCTCATCCAAACACCTTCGAAATAGCTTTTTTGTTGTATTATAGCACAATAAGCTAAAAAGCCCTCTAAAAAGGCAAGGCTAAACACCTCATAATACCTGTGTGTACAAATCTAAAGTTGCGTTCAACGCATGAATATGTGGTAAGTTCACTGTTTGAATAAATCATGACACGTCATTTTTTATCTTTTTATTAAACGATGAACAAAAATCGCCGACTTAAACATCTCAATCTCTCGATTCATCTCTCTAGAGAGCACACATGTGCCCATATTTTGGCTTGAGTGGCATTTACATGTGTCTCACTTTGTGCACTATTGAGGGGCTATGCCAAGGGTGATCATCATTCAATCATTCTTATTTTCAATAGTGGTAGAGGCTTTGCGTATCACTATTTTTGAGGCCTTTAATATAGGCCGGTATAATGGTATTCTTTATTCGAAGAGAGTTTATATATATCTTTATTAATTATAGTGTGTGAATGACACTATTTTTTGGTAAGTGGTTATCGAATGATAGGAATCTGGCATCTGATAAGAATATTTAAATTTGGATTAACTACCTGAAAATGCATCCAACTTATCTCAAATGTCTATTGTATGTATCATACTTACGAGAGGTGTATTTAATGCATCTAACTTTCAAAAACGGTTTATTGTATGTATTTTGATGACGTGTCATCTTTTAAGGACGTCACGTGGCATTATATACGGCCGACACATTGTCAAAATGTAACACCCCATCTTTTACAACATTATTTAAATGTATTTTACATCGGAAGCGTAAGTCCAAACAAACTTTAACAATTCAGTTATAACACATTATGAAATTAAACCATAATATTTCAAAAACTATAGTACATCTAAAATGGGTGTTATTTAATTCCAAATACAACTTTAAGTTATCAAAGTAATATCAGAGTAAGCTTGGTCAAACATTCCGTCCCGAACAACTTCTTGACAATCCCGTTATATCAAAACCATAACCTGCAAGAAGTGGGGTGGTGGGGTTAGCATAACGCTAAGTGAGTGAATACATAACCAACAGCCCAACTTAGCATAACAACTTTGTTTACAATAAATAATAGTAAACACTAACATCAAATAGATCGATGGTTCTTGGGGAAACCTTCAGCCAAGAATACCAACAATAACACATAATATCAATGAGATAACATCTCAATACACAACATATCAATGAGGATCGGTGGTTCTGGAGATATCATAATACCCGGGGATTCTCCCAGAACACCTATCGTCAATCTGTATGGCCAATACAGAATAGACCGATAGTTTGGTACTAATCTCATACGACCTAATTTCCTATTAACGATATGTACAAGGAAATTCCTGTCGTCTTACAATAGTAACCAAACCCAACCAACATGTTGACCTCAATACTGATGCCCGAAGGCCAAATATCAAGTGATCACGTATTCACATATTCAATCAAGTCAACATATCAGACTAACCAGTCTATCAACAGTATTATTACTATCAAACCAAATTAATCATGACAAACCAAAAGCAGTAATAATACGATTACCCGTTGTAACCAAACCTGTTATAACTAAATTACACTGAGGATTAAGATCCACTCACCGATACCTCAGTTGTCCACTCAGTAGTCTAATGTCACCGAGTCTTTTTCCATATCTGAGAATACAATAAAATACATAAGTTAGTCACTTGTTTTAATATGAACATAACATCGTATCAATAGATTTATGCCAACAAATCTAAATTACTCAATTCACATGAATTAGCACAATCACCACAATTATCAATATGTTAACACATTTAGTAACTAAAATCTTCATAATTACTAATCACTATTATCTTTAGTATTTACAACATAATACTACAATGTAAACAACATGGTATTTAACTCGACCAAGTGTTCTAATTAGTAATCAATACCAATTTCATTATATAACTCATCAAATCATCATAATCTCTATAACTTTCAAGAAATCTTAATCACTTCATAACTTTTAACTTGAATTATGCTTATCATCACCATTAATCAACACTTATCAATCATACATCATTATTCTAAGCTTAGAAGCTTCAATTCTTGAATTATCAACTAAATCATACACTTTTATCATGATCATACATTCAAATCTTCAATTCTAGGTTATGGCTTAACCTATAATTATGTATTAAGCAATATCTAGTAATCATATCATTAATACAAGCTTTAATTCCATGAAATTCGTCCTAATTCATAGAATTACCCAAAACCCATTTTCTAGGGTTTATAGAAATTAGGAAATTAAGACTTACAAGATATTAGGGATGATGTAGAGATGATCAATTCACGTTTTTAAAGTTTGAATCGAAGTTCTATAACCTTAATTTAATTCCACAACTTGTTTCAAGTTTTTGAATTGTTCCTGGGTGATGTATGGTACGGTCAGGAGCAAGAAACAAGAAAGGAAGCTTCAATTTTGCAAGATATTTGATGATTGATGATGATTTTGATTAGTTTTAGGGTTTAGATCAATCTCTGGCTCTCAATCGATGTATCTGGAATTTTTGTGAAATTTCATACATATTACACACATATAACAGATATATGTGTACTAGCTTTGTCCCCTTTAATATCTATTGTCTAGAACTTAAAACCATTTGCGGGAAAATATTATTTTATTTTACTGTCAACTGAAATAAATTAAAACAGTTGATAATTTATTAACTACAATAATTTATTTGACTCTTTTACCCATTTATTTTCAATTACCAATTTACAATATTTCCTAACATTTCAATTAACCATTTCAAGTCAAGAAATAATAGTAAAATACTGGACTCATAAAGCGGGTGTTACACAAAATACCTACAATAAACCGTTTTTGAAAGTTGGATGCATTAAATACACATCCCGTAAGTATGATACATACAATAGACATTCGGGACAAGTTGGATGCATTTTCAGATACTTATGTAACACCCCAAAAATATAAAGGTTTTATTTTAGTACACGAGTGTATATTTATTTTAAAGATGTGTTATTTAAATGATACGAAATAATAAAATACGTGAATGGTTTTCTAGTTTCACACAATAGGGTTTAAAGGGGAATAAATCAGATAAATATAAATGTGTACGTGTGTTTTAATAGGAGACTTATCTCTTTTATTCCAAAAACCTCCAGAACCTTTCTTCATTCATGAGAGAAATCGCGAGAAGCAAAACCAAATCCAAAATCAGTTTATAAATCTTTAATTGGAGCTAGAGAAATGAGAATCATCATCTTCCAATCATCAAGAACAACATGTAAGTAAATTTCTCCATGATTTAACTTAGGGTTTTGGGGTTTCATGAGGTTTTGATGAGTTTTGTATAAGTAAAGGTTTTAATCTGAAATTAAAGCTAGAAATTGATGTAATTAGTGTTGATAAGTGTTTTTATGATTGTTAGTAATCATATAACATGATGAAATGATGCAATCATGATGGGTGTTCATGGAGGAATTTTAGGGTTTATGTCAAATTGTATGGAATGATGAAATAAGCTTAAATATATGATTAGTGATGCTAATAGAGTATAATTATGATATTAATAGGGTGTAATTATAATGAAAGAACATGAATTAAAGTAGTAAAGTTGATAAGTGATGAATTGAACTAAAGGGTGTTTATGATGAATTCTTGTAAATTAGAGGTGTTAATAGAGTATGGTTATGATTACTAGTTAGTTTGATTATGATTGTTAGTGTCTTAGAGTGTTGTTATGTGTTATGTATTATATGATAGGGATTGAAGAAATGAAGGCTTATATTGATCAAGATGGTGAAATCGTCATTTAAGAGATTGTGGTGAGTGATACGAGGGTTAAACAGGTGATTCGGTTGTGTAAGTACCAGCTAGCTTGCGGGCTAGAGGTTTGCACAACCAAGGAAGAAGTTAATTGTTTATATTTGTTTGTTCATATTCTTTGTTTATATTTGTTTATTTATATTAATTGCTTAAATTAGTTGTTGTGTTAAACTTACTAATTGTGCTTAATTGTTATGTGTTTAAGTGTTACTTGGTAAGAAAAGTGGTGATTATCTCATTAGCTTGATGTTAGCCGAGTAATGAGTATGTCACTAGCTTAAAGGTAAAGGAAATGAATTGGTTGCGAATTGTGATGAATAGTATATGATTCGATTGTGTGGGTTCTGGATTGCTCGAGCAAGAGGTGACACAATCGGGTGGAAGATGACTTGTTGATATATGTGGATTAAATAGTGATGATGTGGTGAATAGTGTATGAATTGGTTGTATGTGTTTTCAGATTACTTCCGAGTAAGAGGATTAATCAAGTGGAGGTTACTTGTTATATGTTTTGTTTCTTATGTGTGCATTAAAGATTATGTTAAAAGTTGATGTTGATTAGTGTTTTGATTGTTATTGGTTAATTTATGTGGAATGATCATGTGTAAAGATTCAATGGTGATCAGGGAACTAACTGCAGTTAGTATAGTGTTCAGAGCTCAGTGATTTTGTGTTTATGTAATGGTGTTGATATGTGTTAAGAGTTATGTGGATTACTTGATTGATTGCATGTGTACTCACTAAGTAGTTGTGCTTACCTGTTTCAGTGTTTATGTTGTAGGTTGATGAGTTGGTAGAGACATGTGGATAGAGAATGTGCTCATCGTAGTGATGTGGATATGGAGCTTGCGTTGTGGTTAGAAATGCTCCATCTCTTTGAATTGTTGTTTTGATATTCAATTGTATAAATCGCCCAAACAAAGAGTTTTTAAATTAAATATGTTGGTTAATGTAAATTAGTTGACTTGAAAGTCATACTGAGAAATGGTGTCTAGTGTATGTGATTTTGAAGGATATGAAGTTATATGATTGGTGATGGTTTGGTGTTAAATATGATTGTTTTGGTTAAATGGGTCGAGAGTGTCAAATTGGGTAAATTATGTGGTTGAGGTGAAAATGAAAGTGAATCCATGGTCAAATGTGTTTTCTTTGGATATGGAGTGTTGACATGTAGTCAAACATTCCATTGGTCAATTATGGGTTGTGATTAGCTAGTGAATGGGTCAAAGTAGCTTTTGTGGGCCAACGGGTCAATTTGGGTCATTAAATGCACCTACAGTCTAAAACGGGTTAGAGAAAGATTAAGGGTCTGGTAAAAAGCTTTACGACTTTGTTTTGATATGTATGAAGTGTGGTCAAAAGCCCAAGATCTCAGCCTTCATGGTTTGAGATTTGGTTAGTGCACTAAAATGGTCATTTTAGTGTCGAAATGAGTCAAACGTCTAAATCCCGTGTTATTGTGAAAATTGGAAAAGTACAAAAAGGGAAATCTTCATTTTGATCATATAAATGTGCCTGCAAATTTTCAGGGTCAAATTCTTTACCGTTTAAAAACTTACACGCGTTTGAAATTGACTCTTAAACCTAAGTCTGTTTTACTACTAAAACAAGCTTGTTCTAGTTGGTGTATATGAGTAAAACAAGCTTGTTCTAGCTGGAGTGAAGCAAGTTTGTTCTAGCTGGAGTATATGACTAAAATAAGGTCACACTAGCTTAGTTCTAGAATTTATGTTTTAAGTTATGAAATGATACTAGAGATATCATACGGACCTAATACGATTTCCAGTAATTAAATAATGTTGTCAAAGATGAAATTGATATATATATAAATTGCAAGTTTTGGGGCGTTTCAACTTAACCCTTTAAGTTTTCAGCAAACTTCGAGTATTTAAGATAGAAAATTTCAAGAATCGTGTTTTTAGTGTATGGGTGGAGGACTGGAGGTTTTATAGAATTGAAGGAAGGAGGGTTAAGGCAATTAATAGATGGGGAGTGGTCGGGTAACATAACGGGTGTGTTTGACAACAACGGGATGGAGCTAGAGCTGGGGCTGGAGCTTATGGCTGGAGCTGGAGCTGGAGCTTGGGCTTCTATTCAAAAGCCACTTCAAGAAGCTTCTTGTTTAGGGGATTTTAGGGGCTTATTTTTTCAAGAATCCCTATTGTTTTTGTGCCGAAAAACAAGGCTTATGAGATGCGGCTTATTAAAAGTGTTAAGACATAGTTTGTGACAACAGATCTAGCTTGAAATAGGACTGGTGTAATTGTTATCATGTTTGTACATTGGTTTAGATTTGTAAATAAATATTTGTTTTGTTATTATATTCGTTAAATATATTAGTATATTAAAGTGTTAGACGAATATCAAAAATGAAAAAAATATGCATTGCGAGTCGAGATCTCAAGTCGCAAGGCATTGCGATGCGAGATGAGATCTGAACTCGCAGATTAAAGTAAGCTTAACGAGCCGAAGTGAGTCTGGGCTTGGGCTTGTGTGCGAGTCGAGTCAACTCGCAGGCCTAGTGGCTGCAAGTTGAGACGAAATATATATGTTTTCAGTTAGTGAAAAACATAATAACTTTTGCGATCAGAATCTTAACCTGTGAATTTAGCAATCCAGAGAAAACGTATTCTAAAGGCTAGGCTTGAACGTTTAATTGTTTAAAGCTAAGTATTAGTTAACCTAAACGCAAACTTATTTGTTATAGTAAGATAACACCGTATTAAGATATTCCGCACCTTAATACTACAGATAACGAAGTTATCGATCCTAGAACTAGGGACTTACAAAAAGTAGAAGCTCAAGCCCTTAAAAGCCCCCATAAGCCCCGTGCCAAACACAATCTAAGAACTCAATAGGGAAAACACCATATTGAGGGTGAAAAATCTTTAAAATTGATACAACAAACGGACTATTTGACAATTCACCTTTTGAAATCTTTGTGTAACTTAACACACGATATGATTTTCAATTGAAACACATATTTATTATAGCTTTTTTATCTTATCAACAAGCATTTCAACCTGCTTAATACTAATAATTTACGTACACATATGTAAGTTCTAAATGAATTTCTTACACAGATTTTATTAAGAAGGAAAAAAAATAATAAAACATTACATTTTGGTACGTATTTAATAGGGTTAATAATGGTTTAATTTTTGAAGTTTTATATTTTTTGTTTTAACCACTATTTTTTTCTAATAAGTTACTAGTAATTCTAAAAGTTTCAAAATTTCGATTGTTTAAAGCTTAAACCGAAAGTTTGATTATAATTCAAAAATTTGATGACTTAATTCCTAAAGTTTATCTCTTATAATAATTTTACCCTTTAAGTTATTATACTTTAATCCTCTAATTTTTTAAAAATTTGATAGTTTAACCTAGGGTTAAAGCAATAAGTGCAAACTTAAATGATTAAATCATATAAAGAAATTAAGTGGTTAAAATGAAAATGGAGAATGAAACTTCCAATATTAACCCTATATTAAAATTGAAGGTTGGGAAGCGAACAGAGTAGGGCACTATATAATGTGCGAATTGGGGGTAAAATTAGGGTTACGTTTACACAAACAACTTGGATCGGAGAATGAGGCCGACGAGAGGATTAATCATAAGGTTTCTGAGGGTGGTTGCCCTTCTCCCGGTCAATGATTTATTATTTTTGCTCTAAATCAACAACCCTCATTCATTCATACAATGTATCTACGCATGTGTATGTATATATGTATGTATGTATATAGAGATAGAGACAGATAGATAGATAAATACGAATATATATGAATACTAAGGGTGTGTTTGGTTATGCTTTAGCTTCATAATCATCATCATCATAATCATCAACATTTATTACTTCCTCCGTTCCCATTTTTATAATTTAAGAGGCAGTGATGATATTTATCTATTATTATTTGATCCAAGTTGTTGATGGGGCGAGTTCTAGAGATGATCTGTAGCTTGGCTGGGCGATTTCAGAGGATGGTGAAGTGTGAGAATGGATTTATAATTCTTCACATTTTGCAACCTTTTTGTTATTGCAGCCATGGCGGATTAATCCTCTTGCCCTGTTCGTAAGCAGATCTGAGCCTCCTTTATAAACTTTTTTAAAAAATAAATTTTGTGAGTATTTCTTTCTGTTTAAAAATGTGTGATGTTGTGTGGTTGGATGGAAAATTGCAATAGAATGATATCTATAACTAAATTATTGAAATCAGCATTGCATTGACCTAAGCTGATATATTTAGTTTTCTAGTTGCTGTTGTCACTGATTATTACTGTATAGATACATAGGCGAATTTAGTAGTATTTGCAATGAACAAAAAAACAATGTTGTTTCATTGAAGTTAGAAGAGGACTAATGTAATGCAGTTATCAGTGACAAAATTTAGTTAGAAGAGGACTAATGCATTGACCTAAGCTGATATATTTAGTTTTCTAGTTGTTGTCACTTATTATTACTGTATAGATAGATAGGCGAATTTAGTAGTATTTGCAATGAACTTAGAAACAATGTTGTTTCATTGAAGTTAGAAGAGGACTAATGTATTTCAAGTTAACCTAGAACAAACTAGTCAGGCTTTTATATTAAATTAATATCGTTTAAATTGGAGCTGAAAGTAGTGTGTGGATGACACTGTGATGGCTGCAACGGTGCAACCGAACCAGTATTGAATCTGAGATGCATTCTGTGATGGATTCACCCACTACGATATGGGTTGCAGACTTGTATTATCTCTTTTCCCGATAAACGATATAGAAAGTATCTGTTATTATAGCCACCGATTTGTAGAACCAAAAATATGAAGAAAAAAATCCTGCTGAAAACACTTTTAGAGATTATATAACTGAAAATGGGTATTATTTCATATTTTAAAATGTGTTATCTGTCTAGTGTAGATTCGATTGTCTGTATATATGTGTGAAGGGGGGGTTTATACAGAGTGTGTTTTAGGATAGAGGGTTGAATATTACATGGGTGAACTTGATTAGTGATTTGGAGGAGTTGAGACTCTTTGCAATGATTATTAGAAGACTCGTGGCTATTTTCTATTAACTTCATTAGAAAAATGTTGCATGTCAAGAATTGGGATGCAGATAATTCTTTTCTTGAAACTAGGACAAACATGTTCATACCAGTAAAAGTCTAAGATATCTTGTATAGGGAACTGCATCGTAGACTCATAATTCGTTTAACTTAAGACTCTCATGCTGTAAATCTTTATACTGTCTAATGTCCATGTGTCAACCCAATTGAAACTGTCGAACACAGCATTGTCCGTTGCAAAGAGGCATTCAAAATCTGGTCCATGATTTTTTTAAGGTCTCTATAGAGGTGAGGCGTATTTCAACCTGTCATATGGGTCTTGGTTTACTTTTTATATAGATAAACCTGAAAATAGCAGTGCATATACGCTAATGCTGCAGTTACCTGTAGCACTATGCAAGTATGCAGATTAGAATTCAAATGGATCTCCCAAGTAAAATCAAAGTATAAAATTCCATTAGCTCGACTGCTGTCCAACCCCATGGTGAGTTTCTGTGGTGAATGGTGTGTTGGGTTCTGGTTCATAGTGTTTTATGTTTATGGTTCGGTTTGTATGCAGTGTTCATGTATTAATTTTGACCTCTTTGTTTTCTGGAGGTGTTTGTGTGTAGTATGATTTAATCTGGTCAAGCTTTGACGGAAGTTTTGGTTTTGTTCTCTGGGTCTAGTGTGTCCATAAAAGGTTTTTAGCGGGTATGTAGCAAGTCTTGGTAATTCATGTTCCTCATTTCTCCAATTTTCACTTGTCTTATCCACATCTTGTAGATTGGGTTGAAGAAGTGATGTGGGTTGTAACTTGTTCATTTAATCATTATGTATTGCAGTTCAAAAGGTATAAAAATTAATTAAAGATCAGTAAGATATTGCCTTATGTATACTTATCATACTTACAAGTATATGTATTTATACGGGATTTTTTTCGCCTTAAAGGGCAAATATAGATAAAGACCAAATGGGCTGTTGATTTTTCGAAAACAGTGGCTCGAGATCGCTTCTCCTGGAGCCTCATTCTTGTATGAGCTATTATTTAATCGTAACTAATACTGCAGGATCAAAATGAACAACATTGTGAACTTCCATGGAGATATTACGTTGTGTACATAAATGAGTGAGATACAAATGTTGTGAGCTGTAAACTTGTAATACTTAGATATATTTAAAAATATGGATTCAAACACCAGCAACATTGATTTTATTTTACTAGTTTGGCCATTGAGAGTGTTAAAAGTTAAAAGGTTCATTTTGTGAACAAAAAAAGTTACTTGAGCAAATTATTGTATGTTGTGTATGAAAGAACTCTGTCTTGCGATGATGCGCAGTGCCATGTACTACGTGCTTGAAAGTTTGCAATTTGTACTTTTGTAGAAGCAACTTATAATATCGTTAGAGTTTGAACTCGATGCAAGACTTCCGTATATGACACCATTATCATGAATCATAAAGAGATTAATCATGTTAGCGAACATAAAAGATATTTTTTCTATAGTACTTGTATTAAACTATAAACAAGCTGGGTTGGATCAAGTGGTTCCCCCATACACCGTGGGAGACACTATTGGGTAATGTCAAGTTTTAAGTTTTTTGTATAAAACTATAAATTGTTACGATACTTTTTACCACTCAAAATACTACACTGTTAATTTTTCTAACTTATCTCATATTGAGATTGAGACTTTAATCTAAGATTCTAAGTCCTACAACTTGCGAAGAAAGAACTTAGTAGTCATCACTCATTAAATGGTACACTCATTGCCATTAATCTTTCTACTAGTCTTAGGGAAAATGTATACATATGTTCAAAAATCAAGACTCGACTTTCAATTAAAGTTGATTAAATCTCAACACTATTTTTAATTCTGAAGATAGAATCACAATCATCTAGTAAACATGTTAATGTTGGCTTGTTTACTTTAATAGATTGTTTATAAATCAAGAAGTTGAAATGTTAACCTTCGAATTAACCAATATCTTATTTATCGAAGCAACTACTCACTCATACCTAACTCTTTTAACACTTTGATATCGCATTCTATCAATTTATGTAATTTAAATGGTTGTAATTTTTTTATAATCTACTCAGCAATTATTATTTTTACAACTAAACTATCAAGTTTTATTTTTATTAGAATGTTAAAAGAAGCCCTTAAGGCTCTTTTTATAATTTGCTTTTTATTATTATATCTTTTTGCTATTTTATTTGAGTCTCCCTATTTAAAAGTTAGACTTTAACTTTTAATACGTCTTGATTGTTAGGGCCTCAATTTTCCATTTTAAATATTTTCACGGGGGTCGAAAATCTCATGGGACAGCCTTGGAGCCGAGTTATCGATTAGTGAATGCCCCATGGGTTGCCTAAGCCATAGAGTTTCCAACTTTGCGATAGTAGTGATAATTACTGGTGTTGGCAACAGCTCAATATGACAATGAGTCGTAAGGATCTCTATGCTTTGTAATGTTGGTATCTATATGATCAAACTCATATGGATTTATCGCGAATCTTTCTTTAGGCTCGTCCCAATGGGTGTGTCGGTTTGGGAACTGACGTGCGTCGGTTGACCAGCATCATTGGCATGGTCGTATCGGTTGACCACGTCGGTGTGTTTACGTCGGTATAGCGACGCACGGAAGGTTACAACAAGTGGGGCCACAACAACTTTAATTTGTATTGTGTCTATGATATGTAAATGAAGGAATATTAGTAAATGTGGGCTCAAAAATTGAAGTGATACATTCATTGTTGGTAACGTTGTATCAGTTATGTGTCACTTTAGGAAGTGCGAATGTGACGCTGAGATGTGGTAACATTCACAACAACAATTGAGAGTGGTGTTAGTGTCATATATTTACATTTAGTTTAACAATGCAATTAAACATCTTATGTGGTACAATCAGTGAAACTTTCCATTTTATAGTTTGCATGTCACTAAACCAACAAGTTTAAAATAATATTATTTAATTTTTATGTAATAGTATTCTAGTGGCCCACATGTATCGCATTATCACCCACGTGTACAGATCTAAAAATTGTCACATACAACCCTTGAATATGTGACAAGTTCACGGTGCAAATAAACGTAAATAAACCATGATACATCATTTTTCCTTTTCTTTTAACATGTTAACGAAGACCACCGGAGATGCTCTTAGCATTTCAATCTCTCCATCCATCTCTTTAGAGAAGTCAAGTTTTTCCATATATTAGCTTGAGTGACATTAAATGTGTCTCTCTTTGTGCATGATTGATAGACATTAGATTGTATTACTAAGATTTTTGTTGTGCATGTGAATTTACATTTTTATGATATACATTGAGTCAAGCTAAAAAATGCTAAAAAGGTAGCACCCTATCTTCATTACGTTTGCAAATAATAAACCCTTGCCAAAATAAAAGAACCGCTTTTCTCTACTTGGTTTAACCTTACTAAGTTAATTTTCTATATCAAGTCACTTTTTTTTTTGTAATGGAATAAACACCCTTTTTCAGGAAAAAGAAAAAAAAAATTATATTATAATTTTTTCTTAAACAGCAAAACAAACTTTTATATAAAACAAACTAGCAAGGAGCTAGGAATACATAGGAGACATTAACCAATCATTCCAACTACAAATCTTACCACCTCTACAACTAAGCCAAGAAAAAGAATACAAACGAATGTTATCGAAAATATCCTCTTTCCTCATAGAACAAGAGTCATAAATGACATTATTCCGATAACGTCATAACATCCACAAAGAAAATACAATAATGACATAAGTACGTTTCCTCTTTGCTAGAGAAGCATGCCACAAGCTCAACCAAACATGCCACTCTACGAATGAATTAAATTGGGGCATATAAATATTACACCATATACGAACAAGATGCCATATGCATCGAGCAACATCACACTCGAAAAAACTGTGATGACCGGACTCCACGTTTCCTTGGCAAGATGGACATGAAATATCCTAAATTTCCATACCTCTCAATGAAAGATTCAATCGATGGGGAAGTCTGTCCAAAATCACACGCCATAGAAATATGTTAACTTTACGGGGTAAGGTTTTTTCCCAAGTCGTCGAAGGAACTATCGAAGGCAACATATGTTCATCCAAAAATTAATCTACGTGTGACGCCAACCGAGAATATACTATCATTAGCTAACGACCAAGCACAAGCATCAGATTCATAATGAATCTTCATGTTACCTATCTCGGTCAAAAGAGCATTAAATGAAGACATGTTACGCGCCCCTAACTCTGATGTTGACCAATTTCAATACCAACTTCCATTCGATATGCGATCAACAATTAAAAAGTCCTTGTTTTGCTCCAACCGGTATAACTTGTTATACCTAAGATACAAGGGATAGCCACGTATCATTCCAGAAACGAACTAAAGTGCCACAGCTCACTTTAAACCGCAAAGAATCATGAGGAAGAACACCACTCGAATGTAATAATAAATAATAAAATTATATCACACGTATTCCATTATAATGTAATATAATTATATTATATTAATATACTAATAATAAATAATAAAATGATGGAATTTTGAAGGAACTCCACCCATGCCGTATACTCAACTCTTCACAAATCACCCAAATATATTGAGGTACCTATAGGTCACACATGTAAATTTCCAGTATTTCTGGTGGCGGTACCACCTGGGCAATGTCTGATTGGTAAATACTTAAAATTGCTTACAACCTTTTGTTGAGTCACTGATCGCTGAACTCAAGTGGTCACTGATCTCAAGGATTAAGGGGGAGATTATATAAGAGATTGTTAAAGTCATTATTCGCTGATAAGTGAAGTCACTGATCATGCCATCTGTTCACAGTCTCTGATCTTCTCAATAATGCTCCATGAAGAAAATGATTCAAGTCAAGCTCCTGTTGCTGAAGGTCTCTATGTCGCTGATCATATGATAAGCCAGTAGATGAAGATCTTATCAAGATAAAAGACTCAACTATGTGTGTCGCTGATACTCATCTATCAGCGAGAGTCTCCAAGTCTTCTTGAGTTCTCTCTTCTGCTGAATAAAAGAAGTCACTGAAGATTAGCTGTTCAAGTCATTCTTTAGAGCATGTTAGCTCGCATCGAGAATGAGGAGAATTGTGTTTCTATCAGTGACTGCAGCATTAAATGCCGCATTAAATAAGAAGTTGACATTCGGCGTTATTACGGCGCAGCACGTGTTCCTCGAAACTTGAAAAGAGTAACGTGGATGCATTTGATTGGTTTATGGTACAAGGTGATATTTCCCAATACAGAATGTCGTGCCATGATGTATCACATCTCAACTACCTCTCCAATCAAGCAGCGACACGTGTCTCTCAGATCCGGAAATTAAGGATTTCAGCGTCTATAAATAGCGTAGTATGTTGTACTTCATTTTGTGTCGATTACTTGTATTGTCACTTGTTTGTCAGTGACTAGTTTGTCTAAGATACAAGTAACACCAGCGAGTAAACTAGTAGCGTGTTTGTCCACTACTAGCTTACCTCAGCGAGTGAGCAGTTAGCGTGTTTGTCCACTACTGCTCATCTCCTTTGTAATAGCTGTATTGTTTGATTTGGATTAGCTTTGGCTAATCTATTCCGCAATCAACAAGAGATAAATTTTATCAATAAAAGAATTTATCTTTCAGCTACATTTGTATCAGCAACTGAACTGTTTATCTTATATATATACTTGTGTTCATATTGTTGTTACTTTAATACGGTTAAAAACTTGCTAAACAAAGATAACACTATAACACAGAAAAGAAAAGTTTTTAATTGTATTCAACCCCCCCCTTCTACAATTAACTCACTGTTAACGATTCACAATCACTAACATAATAGTGATTAGGGACTCATAATTGGTATCAGAGCAGAGTTGGTTTAAAATATAATTTAACCAGATCTGCAATGGAATCCGTTAAGTACAGTTGTGTTGATTCTGAGTACCAGAAGGGAAATGGCTCCACTACAAAACCTCCAGCTTTTGACCCATCAAGAATTGAAACCTGGATGTCCAGGATGATGATGTTCTTAGACCTTGTTGATGATCGTCTTTGTTCTATAATAACTGACGGTCCTCACACCCCCACTGTCATTATTCCCGCTGTTGCAGCCACTGCAACCACTCCTGCCTTACCAGAAATGGTTATGCCAAAAAGGGAGGAACAATGGACAGATGAGGACAGGCGCATGGTCAGGCTGGATAAACAAGCTAAAATATACATAAGCATGTCACTTCCTGATGAAGTGTTTGAGTCCATTAGATTGTGCAGTACAGCGAAACACATGTGGGACACTCTAAGAAATATCTATATTGGAACCCCCGACATTATTCGCTGTAGAGAAGTAAATCTGACTCGTCAATATGAACTGTTTGCCATGGAACCAAATGAGTCACTGGCCTCCACCTATACTAGATATCAAGCTTTAATAAATAAAATGGAAAAGGCTAATATAGGAAAGGACCAAAGATTTGTTGTCGAAAAATTTCTAGAACTGTTGCCTAGAAAAGTTTGGGGAACCATTGCAACATGTACTCGACAACGTAATGATTATACTTCTCTCAATCTAACTCAAATTTATGGTATATTATTAAATTGGGAACAATCTGAAAAACAGGCTGATCAAAGTGAGCACATTCGTGCTGCACTAGGCAGTCAAAAGATTTCTAATGCCCTTATAGCTGAGCTAGAAGAGATTGATCAAAAGCAGAAAGTTAAGATCACCAAGTTGAGTTCAAAGTCACTGATTGCAGATGAGGAAGGTTGTGCTGCTGACAGTCAGTCTGAAGTCAGCTATGAAGAAGGACTAGAAAAGCTGGAAAGAGATATGGCCATGATGGTTGCAAATTTCAGAAAGAACACAAGGTTTAACAAATTTACTGGTACACCATCAAGTGACATCTCAAAGTCAAAAGGCGACTGCTACAAATGTGGCAAACCTGGTCACTTTGCAGCTGACTGTAGATCCAAAGCTGTCAATCCTCTCCCTGAGCAAAGGCCCAGCTTCAGAAATGACAAGTACAACAAGTACAAATCAAAGTACAAGAAGCTGAAAGCTATGTCCAAAGTTGGCAAGAAGAAGGGAAAAGGGTTCGTCGCTGAAGAAGGATCCTTCAGTGACTCTGACTCAACCTCATCATCTGATGAAGAAGAAGCTATGATTTGTTTAGATAGGGATTACTGCCTGATGGCTGATGATGCTTACTTCCATGAAGACATCAAAGAAGTAGCTAAGAAATGTTCAGCATCCGGCTGGGATCCAGAGACTCTCTACAAGGTACATTGTTTTAAATCAGCTTCAGTGACTGAAAAGGAGAATATCTTTGAGACTTTGATAGTTGATCTATCAAATGCTCATGATATTCAGAAAAGGCAAGAATGCATGATCAATAACTTGACATCAAAACTTAAACTTCAAGAAGAAAATTTGTTGAAAATGAAAGACCTAAAACTTGAACTTGATGCACAAATACATGCAAATCAAATGTGCATTCAAGAGAAAATAAGTTTTGAAACCAAATTTTCTCAACTCAATGAAGTTATAAAGTCATGGTGCAAATCTGCATTAAATGTAAATCAGTGTGTCAATAATCAAATTTCAAAACAAGTAAAAGCTATTTTGGGAGGTGATTATGACACAGCTGCTTTTCTGGCTGATGCCACAAGCATTGATCAAATATTCAAGCCTGAACTTCGTTTTTGAGCCAATGTCAGTCTTCAGCGAGCCTAAACCAAATCACTTTGTTAAAAGCTCGCTGGTCACTGACAATTGTGATATAGCTGCAAGTATTGATGAACTGAAAGACTTGAGCATAAATGAGTCAACAACTAATCCAGTTCCCATCAGTATTACTGCTATTAATCAAAAGTTATTCAGCAACCTCACCTCTGACACTCCAGTGACTGATGATCTTGTCATCAGTGACTTGGAGTCAAAGAAACAAACTGAGACAGTAAGTCTGAACTCTTTTAAATCTCAATCAAATAACCATATTAAGCAAAAGAAGTCTAAAGCCACAAATAAAAAATGCTATAAGTGTGGAAGTAGGCAACATGTGTCAACAGATTGTTCATCAGTACAAGCTTGTGTCCAACCAACCACCAGCAGTGAATCAAATGTCTTGCTGGTCAGTGGAAGCCAAGTTCAAGGCTTGTCCACCATGAACCCATCTCAGGATGGGTTCATAAATTAAACTAACATTTTACTCCTGATGTAGGGCATTCTTAGAGAAACAATCTGGTATCTGGACAGTGGGTGTTCCAGACATATGACCGGATGTAAGTCCCTGCTCAGCGACTACCAGGATGAAAGAGGTCCTGATGTAGTCTTCGGTGATAACAACATTGGTAAGACCAGAGGGTATGGGGTCTTGACCAATGGTAATGTCATGTTTAAAAAGGTGGCATATGTTGAAGGACTGAAGCATAATCTATTAAGCATCAGTCAGTTCTGCGATGCCAAAAATAAGGTGCTATTTGATCATGAAGCTGGAGTTGTTTACAACAAAAATGGAAGTGCTGTCCTAGGTGCTCAAAGGAAAGGAAATACATATGTAGTCAATATGGACTCAGCATAATCAGGAACATGTTTTTATTCCAAAACCGTTTCAGAAGAAAAATGGTTATGGCATAAGCGTCTTTCTCACCTGAATTTCAAGGCCATCAGCAAGCTCAGCAAGAATGACTTGGTAAATGGTCTTCCAAAGCTTACTTAAGACAAAGACAAGCTTTGTTCAGCGTGTGAGAAGGGAAAGCATCACAGCTCTTCTTTCAAAAGCAAACAAACATCTTCAGTGACAGAATGTTTTCAACTGATGCATATGGATCTATTTGGTCCAGTGAGTTCTCCCAGTCTTGGTGGTAAAAGGTATTGCTTGGTAATTGTGGATGAATATTCCAGATATACTTGAGTATTCTTCCTCAAAGCCAAAGGTGATGCAACACAGGAAATCATATCCTTTATCAAAAAGATGGAAAACTTAAATGATTGTTCAGTTAAACATTTAAGAAGTGATAATGGCACTGAATTCAGAAATATTGACCTTGAAAGTTTCTGTGATTCAAAAGGTATTTCTCAAAACTTCTCTGCACCAAGAACACCTCAACAAAATGGTATTGCAGAAAGGAGAAATAGAACCTTGATTGAATCAGCAAGGTCAATGCTCATAGATGTTGGTCTTAAGACCCATTTCTGGGCTGAAGCAGTTGACACTGCCTGCTACACTCGGAATAGGTCTTTGATTGTCAAGAGACATGATAAGACAGCCTATGAGGTGTTAAGGGAGAGAAAACCTGACATAAGTTTTCTTCATGTTTTTGGCAGTACCTGCTATGTCTTAAACAAAAGAGATCACTTAGGAAAGTTTGATCCCAAAGCTGATGAAGGTGTATTTGTTGGTTACTCAATCATTTCAAAAGCTTTCAGAGTTTATAATAAGAGAAGGGAATGTATTGAAGAATCAATGGATGTTACCTTTGATGAATCTTATGATGAATCACTCACTGATCCAAAAGATTATGAAAACCTTATTTTTAATACAATCAGTGATGACAAGCATGAGGTTCATCCATCAGATTCTGAAAGAGAAGATGATGTCCCTGAAGATACTTCTGGCTCTACTTTAGCTAAGAATGATTCAGGAACTTCATCTTTGCCTGTTGATATCCCATCATCATCTCATCATTTGCATCAAAATAATAACACTCACTTTTCAAATCAAAGCTTAAACATTAATCATGCTTCTAATGCTGATGTGTCTGGTGGATCATCTCTGAATAATCAAGTCACTGCTGAACCTCAGCGAGTGACTAAATGGACTAGACACATTGATCATCAATTGATTATTGGTGATCCTCAATCCAAGGTCCAGACCAGATCAGCATCTGCTAACTTTTAATTGTTTGTAAGCTTTGTGTCACTGATTGAGCCCAAGAAAATTGATGAGGCACTCACTGATCATCACTGGATAGCTGCTATGCAAGATGAGCTATCTCAGTTTGAAAGGAATAAAGTGTGGAAATTAGTACCTCAAGTAGCTGGGAAATCTGTGATTGGAACAAGATGGGTGTTCAGAAACAAGATGGATGCAGATGGTGTTGTAATAAGGAATAAGGCTAGACTGGTTGCACAAGGTTACTGTCAGCAAGAAGGAATTGATTACGATGAAACCTTTGCACCAGTTGCTAGGCTTGAAGCAATCAGGTTGTTCTTAGCATATGCAGCTCACAAGAAGTTCAAGGTATATCAAATGGATGTGAAAAGTGCCTTCTTGAATGGAAAGCTGCAGGAAGAAGTGTATGTGAAGCAACCACCTGGACTCACTGATCCCAAGCATCCAGGTTATGTCTATAAGCTGGAAAAAGCTTTATATGGACTAAAACAAGCTCCTAGAGCTTGGTATGACACTCTCTCCACCTTCTTAACTAACTGTGGGTATGTCAGAGGTAAAATTGACAGCACACTTTTTATTAAAAAGGATAAGAGAGATGTTATATTGGTCCAAATTTATGTTGATGATATTATTTTTGGGTCTACTAACAATGGCATGTGTAAGGAATTCAGTAACCTCATGACTAAAAGTTATGAAATGAGCATGATGGGTGAACTAACATTTTTCCTTGATCTGCAAATAAAGCAAACCAAAACTGGTATTTTATAAATCAAGGAAAATATGTTAAAGATTTATTAAAGAAATTTGAATTCACCAACTGCTCATTCCTTGCTACACCAATGTCATCTGCAGTAAAATTACATGCTGATCCTGATGGTAAATCTGTAAACATCACTGCTTACAGAGGAATGATCGGGTCACTGCTGTATTTAACTGCTAGTAGACCAGACATTATGTTTTCCACTTGTCTATGTGCTAGATATCAAGCTGATCCAAAGGAATCCCATTTGCTCGCTGTCAAAAGAATATTCAGATATCTGAAGGGTACACCAAATCTTGGTCTCTGGTACCCATCTGGATCAGATTTCTCACTAAAGGGATATTCAGATTCTGATCATGCTGGATGCAAAATGGACAGAAAGAGTACCTCTGGTAGCTGTCAGTTTCTTGGAGAAAAGCTTGTAAGCTGGTCAAGCAAGAAACAAAATTCTGTCTCAACTTCTACTGCTGAGGCTGAATATGTCGCTGCTGGAGCTTGCACTGCTCAAATTCTGTGGATGAGGAATCAGCTCGCTGACTATGGTTTTGACTTTGGCAATGTTCCAATTTATTGTGACAGTCAAAGTGCTATTGCCATAGCAAATAATCCTGTGATGCACTCAAGGACAAAGCATATTGATGTCAGATATCATTTCATCAGGGACCACGTCATGAAAGGTGACATTGAATTGAATTTCATTCCAACTGATTACCAACTCACTGACATATTTACAAAACCTTTAGATGAGAAAAGATTCACCTTTCTCATCAGCGAGTTGGGCATGCTGAACCTAAATGATTAAAACCTGATTGTTTAATAAAAGATAGTTACAGAATATATAGTTTATACTTTTAACACACTGACCTATTATTCTCACTGATGTAGTCAGCAAGAACAATAAGTTAGCATAGTTATAATCAATAAGTTATATACTTTGTAACTGCACATGAAAATTCCTTATATCATATAAATAAACTATATCTTATGCTTCACAAACTTGACTAGCTGATTAGATTAGTATTCTAAGTTGTAATTTGATCAGCGACATCAAATATGAAACATAATATTTATTTTATTTTAAGATATAATTTATCTTCATCTCGCTGAGACATAATGTATCAGCGAAAGATTTGTTATTATTTAATATAGCATTTATTTCGACATATATTCCCTATAATTAATACATTTTGTATTTAATTTTTAACGATTTATATTCTTAATAAATGCCTTATTAAAATATCTTATGGGAACTCTAAAAGGTACACTTTTTCTGACACCTCGTATACTTTTCCGGCGCACCACTCCCATCACCATTTAATGTTACCACTAATCACCATCATCACCCTACTCCACTACCACCAACCAAATTTTTTTTTACTTTTTGACCACGTACATACTCGTTTTGACCACACATTTTTCACATCAGTAACCGTATATAAGCAGCGAAACCCTTACCTTTTCATTCTTTACGCTTTCTAATTTTTCAAACTTCATCTTCTTCATTTTCTATGCAAATATCTCACATTTTTAAATCTTCTACTTTCTCTTTTTCTAAAATGGCAAGAACAAAATTTTTCAACAATGCTTATACACCGACCCCAGAGATTAAAGCTCTTCGAGCCTCTGCGGTCAGTGAGACCCTTGTCATTACAGTTCCCAAATCTAACTATTTGGGAAATGTAAATTGCCCTAAACCTGAGTATGCGGAGGTGATAAACTTTTTGAAAAATCACTTTATCCTCCCTGCTCTTACCTTGTCTCCTGGGGAAATGAACCCAGAATGGCTCAGTGAGTTCTGGTATACCTGCACTCACTCTGTCGTCTCTGGTGTTTCTCAACTCCAGGGTTTTATAGACAATGGTACCCAACCCATCATCATAACTGCCAACACCATCCGCTCCATTTTACAACTGCCGACCTATGAGTCGTACGAGTCACTGCCAGAGAGCGACGTTGCCAAACAAGGCCTCGTCGATCTTACTGAGATTGAGTGTAAATACTCAGTCGATGGCAGTGGCAACCGTAAGTACTCTACGGTCCACAAAACAAAAATGGATGGTGTTTGGAATGCTCTTTTCACAAACTTTATCCAATCTTTGGGTACAAAATCAGGGAGCTATGATCAATTCAGCTCCCTGGAGGCCCAGATCAGTTGGTCACTGGTCAACTCTCTACGAGTTGACTATGCAAGTGTGATCTTTAACGAACTGATCACCAATGTCGCTGAGCCTGCCAGGGCAAAATATGTACCTTACCCTAGGTATCTCTCACTGATCTTTAGGGATCAGTTTGTTGCCTATGATAGGGTATCTTTTCAGGGATTTGAGCCCACTCTGGTAGGATCTCAAATTTTCGCAAAACCAGCGACTGCGGTGTTACCCGCTTTTATGAAACACCCGGGGATCCTTGCACCCCAGCCTGTAACTTCTGTACATATGTCAGTTGCTGCCCCCCATCGATCACGTCACTGACCACACCCCCAGTGACTACTGTTGGTCAACCACCAGTTAAGAAACCACTAACTGCTCCCAAGAAAAAATCCAAATTAGGGTCCCTGACATTAAAGGATCAGGGACATAGTAAAAAGAAGACATCTACGGATGCCAGTGGTGAATCAGTGACTGTACGTTCAGTTGCTGAGGGCACCACTGCTGAACCCTCAACTTTACCTGCTTCACTGGACTCCCGAAAGTCCAGTGACTCTACAAAGGGACAACTACAGACAGCTGCAGTGGATCAAACCAATGTTATCAGTGATTCGGGTGCACCCCACACCCTCAGATTGAGTCAACCCAGCCACTTGTCATCCTCACAAAAGGGTGACATTTCATTAAAAGGGCAAGTGACATCAGTGGGTGATAACACACTCATAGCTGATGTCACACCACTGGCTACAGACCCGGGCATCTCTCATCTATCACTGCACTGACTGTCAATGTCTCACCACTGACCCATGGTGAGATACAGGTCGCTACTTCTATTTCCAATGAACCACCAGCTAAATCACAAGCTGATGATGAGGAAATCATGCCAATGGACACCTCAGAGGACACCCAAACCATTCCTCCACCCACATCCAACTCTCCCATCAGAGAGCTCACCCCCACCTCTTTCTCCAGTGATAACATCCAAGTCACTACTGGTCAGACCACACCCCCTGATCAGGTAGCCCAATCTACACCTACCCCCATTATTAATACCCAAACTACTCTCCCAAACACCTCCACTCACTCCACATCAGATCAGCTACTGATGGAGTACATTGCCCAATCTCAAACCCAAATTAAGATGCTCACTGAAGACCGTGAGGCACTTATTGGCAATGTCTCTGTCCTTCAGAAAGCTGTTGCTGCTCTCACTGATGTATACAACTCCATTGAACCATGGAGCACATCTGTTAGTGAGAGGGTACAAACAGTAGCTGATGCTAGTGCTGCAATAAACCATGCAGTCACTGAGCTAGCCTCCACCTCCACCAACAACTTCACTAATCATGCTGCTGCCATTGCCCAGCTCACCACCAACCAAAATGACTTAGCCATTTCTGTATCTAACTACCTGTATAACACTGACAAAGTTATTAAGGTACTTCCACAGGTTGTCTCACAGCTCACAAAGACAAGAGCTGAGGTCGCTGCCCTGCGAGAGGAAAATGCTGATTTCACTGATCAGATACTTAGGGCAGTTGATCAGTTTGAGCGAACCAGTCAGGGGGAGAGTGAAGACGAAGAGTTTGATCCTGAGATGCCCCGAAAGATGACTAATCCGCTATCAAACAAAGCACACAGGGACATTGTGCTCAACACCTATGCACTTCGTCCAATCGCTGAGCAACCTGAATTGGAGGCCCTTGCAGTTGCTGAACTGCATTGGGTAGATATGGAGATAGCCACTGATATGGTGGATATCACTGAGAGCTTTCCTGAGTTCAGTGCTGAAGAGCTCAGGAACTACAACGGGCTGGTGCAACAATGGGCAGTGGATGATACTGCTAGGATAGAGGGTACCTCAGTGAGCTATGAATTGGCTCGCTGGGAATGGATGAATAGGGAAGTGGTAGATGATGTATCTGATGATGAGGAGGATGATACCATCATGCATGATGCTGATGATAATGATGATGATAACAATGATGATGGCCAGGGAGGTGGTCATGGAAATGGTCAGGGTTCAGATGTTGAAGATGATATAAATATGGAGGATCAGCAACCCATATCTTCTGTTATCAAGAGAAAAAGGACCAGTGACACCTCTCCTGCATCTACTCCTCCATCAAAGAAACAACAGGTCAGTGACCCTAAATTACATATTGTCATATCTGAGGTAGCTGTACCTTCATCTCCACCAGCAACCCTAAACCTACCCTCACCTACAGCAACTACAACTACAACAACCCAAACAACCCAAATAACCACACCTACCCCAGCAACAATAATACCAATCTCCACAGCAACTCCTTCCAACACAACCACTTCAGATACCTCCCCTACAGCATGCCTTTCCTCTGACTCAGCCTCAGATACCCCTTGTCCTGATAAAACAAAAGAACAGAGAGTTGCCATAAAGATAAAGGCAAGACAGGACAGGGAGCATGAGATGATAATGCAAATAACCTTTCAGGCTGAGTTAAGAGAAGTTAAGAAAGGAAAAGATAGCTGAAAGAGCAATCAGATGCTGACAGAGCATACCTACTGGAATTGAGCTCTAAAGATGCCAATGAAAGGGCCAGACTTCTCAAACAAAAGAAAGATCAAGAAGAGTCTGATGCTGCAATTGCCAGGGTACTTGCTGAGATAGAAGAGAGTGAGCTAGAGCAACAAAAACTGAAAATTTCAGCTAGCAAGAGCTCTAAAAAGAAAGGGGGAGCTGTCAGAACAGCAGTGGATAGGAAATGGGATGAAATTGATAGAAAAAGGTTTGCTGCCCGAATTTCAGGGAGATCAAACCCTGCACCTATTACCAAGGTTAAACTGAAAAAGTCTAAGAATCAATCTCAACCTCAACTGCTTATTCAAAGAGGTTCAGAGACTCAAGCCATGCTACTTGATCAAGTATGCAAGCTGCACAGAGAAGAATGGAATGAGATCAGGCTTGCTATCAGCCACTCAACAAGTGCAGCTAAAGCTGAGGTCCTGAAAGAGATTGATAGACTATATCAAAAAATGGTGTCACTACAACTTCTCAGACCAGAAGATACTGTCACATTTGGTGAAGAGATTGTTCAGCCACCAAGCCCAAGGTATAGGTCAGGCACAAGCAGCATCTATCGAATCCCCAACACTTCAAGGCTAAATCTATCTATCCCTGCTGGTGTGCCAAAGCTTGAAGGTCATGAAGTCACTGAGGGGGAGAAGGGTCTGGTATACAGGGACCTAAATGGTGCCCTTAGGTTTCAAAGAGAAGCTGAACTTGAGAAGGTTGATCAAGAATAACTCATACACCTAATCAGGTCAGCTAGCATGCTTCCAACAGATTCAAAGATCAGAAAAGCTATTCTCGATGAAGCCTTGACCAGAAAATTCAGATACCTGCCCTCCAAAGACAAATATGAACTTGAAGCTGAGCTTGGCATAGTGAAAGAGGAGGAGATGTGGAGAGATAAATAATTTAGATATTTTGTAATAGTTAGCTTCTGTAAATATTTGTTCTATGATATAAATGAGGCTTTGCACAGAAAATCTACAAGTACAAGTCACTAGGCGATCCACCTACTGTCAGAGATTTAAAACTTTTCAACAACAAAAATTTACAAGTACAAGTCTCTGCGCAACCAACTTATCTTCAGAGACTAATACTTTCCTGCAACAAGTTTGTCTAAGGGAGCTTTGACTTAAACCATTTAGGGGGAGATTGTTGAGTCACTGATCGCTGAACTCAAGTGGTCACTGATCTCAAGGATTAAAGGGGAGATTATATAAGAGATTGTTAAAGTCATTATTCGCTGATAAGTGAAGTCACTGATCATGCCATCTGTTCACAGTCTCTGATCTTCTCAATAATGCTCCATGAAGAAAATGATTCAAGTCAAGCTCCTGTTGCTGAAGGTCTCTATGTCGTTGATCATATGATAAGCCAGTAGATGAAGATCTTATCAAGATAAAAGACTCAACTACGTGTGTCGCTGATACTCATCTATCAGCGAGAGTCTCTAAGTCTTCTTGAGTTCTCTCTTCTGCTGAATAAAAGAAGTCACTGAAGATTAGCTGTTCAAGTCATTCTTTAAAGCATGTTAGCTCGCATCGAGAATGAGGAGAATTGTGTTTCTATCAGTGACTGAAGCATTAAATGCCGCATTAAATAAGAAGTTAACATTCGGCGTTATTACGGTGCAGCACGTGTTCCTCGAAACTTGAAAAGAGTAACGTGGATGCATTTGATTGGTTTATGGTACAAGGTGATATTTCCCAAGACAGAATGTCGTGCCATGATGTATCACATCTCAACTACCTCTCCAATCAAGCAGCGACACGTGTCTCTCAGATCCGGAAATTAAGAATTTCAGCGTCTATAAATAGCGTAGTATGTTGTACTTCATTTTGTGTCGATTACTTGTATTGTCACTTGTTTGTCAGTGACTAGTTTGTCTAAGATACAAGTAACACCAGCGAGTAAACTAGTAGCGTGTTTGTCCACTACTAGCTTACCTCAGCGAATGAGCAGTTAGCGTGTTTGTCCACTACTGCTCATCTCCTTTGTAATAGTTGTATTGTTTGATTTGGATTAGCTTTGGCTAATCTATTCCGCAATCAACAAGAGATAAATTTTATCAATAAAAGAATTTATCTTTCAGCTACATTTGTATCAGCAACTGAACTGTTTATCTTATATATATACTTGTGTTCATATTGTTGTTACTTTAATACGGTTAAAAACTTGCTAAACAAAGATAACACTATAACACAGAAAAGAAAAGTTTTTAATTGTATTCAACCCCCCCCCCCCTTTCTACAATTAACTCACTGTTAACGATTCACAATCACTAACATAATAGTGATTAGGGACTCACACCTTTCATAAGAGTAAGAGGTCTCCCAATGGTCACCATTGGTATCCGTCGGTTAAAACCGACGTAACTTATACCAATTGCATCGCCCGTCAGGTTTTTCCGTTGCTTGACGCTCTGTCGGGTTTTTTCCCCTTATCTTTTCGTGTGTACGTAATTAAAATGTAAATTGGTAGATGTAAGATCTAAAAGCTAAAGTACTGTGATACTGATTGTAGGGGTTCATTAGTTTCAGTAAGTTTAAAAAAAACTGACGTGACACGATGCCGTATGTTTAAGTCACCATTAGTTATGTGATAAACGAGGATGGTGATGCCCACGTTCCACGTCGAGATTTTTTAAGTAATAACTTTAAAATTTACGTTTACGTATTTATTTTATAGTTTTGACTTATGTAGTATATTTTCAATTGTGCTCTTGTGTTTCATTAATTACAAAGCATGTTTTAAGAATCTTTATAGGATTATATCAATAAAATATGATAAAAATAACGATTTCTAATTGAAGGCTTTTTTATATGAAGCTTATAATTTTTTTCCTTCACGAACAGTTTATCAGCAATCGAATATATAAATATATATAAAAAAGAAAGTGACAAATATGAGAGCCTACATAATTGATAAATATATAAAAATAATAATAATATCAACAAAAATAAATTATAATACGGAGTAATAAATATTATGGACAATAAAATGCTATTAAATACTATAATAATAATAATAATAATACAATAGAAAAATCAACCCAAAAAGGAAAGAAAATCAACAAACAAAAAATTAGTTGTTGCAAAGAATCGAACATTTGCTTCTTCTATGGACCGATGCGGGACAAACCATCTAACTACCATATAACTTGTTATCAATTAAATGAATTTAATATCAGTATCCTGATTTTGACTCCTGATTTTAATATAAATTTATACGGAGCATAAAATTTATGAAACTATCAACGAAAACCATGTGCTGGTTTTTATTATCTTCACTTAAACAACCGACTCCATCTACTCTCATACCATACTTGTTCTCAATCTAATATTTCTTTCATCAAATGCATCACTTTCTCCATCTACAAAATACATACATATATATAGAAATTACATCATGGTATCAAGATATCATCAATCCATGACTATAAACCTGGTTAAACCATCAATATGGTCAAACATTTAAAAAAATTGGACACCTATCACCTCCGTAGTCTGTAACCGCGGCGGCACGATTCCGGCATCTCAAACGCCATCTTTTTCAACCATCTGCAAGATACCGTCAACAACCTCCTTTTTTACCAATTATGTTTTTAATGCTGATTGTAATCAACTTTTATATTTTTGGGTTTCCTACCTGCTATTACCTAAAATGGATTTCAAATCGCCTTTAAAGAATCATCCTT
The DNA here is from genome assembly GCA_963422505.1 of Pseudognaphalium luteoalbum. Lineage (NCBI taxonomy): Eukaryota > Viridiplantae > Streptophyta > Magnoliopsida > Asterales > Asteraceae > Pseudognaphalium > Pseudognaphalium luteoalbum. Next base: position 53,196,770 of record OY730192.1, read on the forward strand.
TCCAGATTTGTTTGATATATTCGAGAAGTTAAGTAAAGCAAGTTAAATTGTAGATAGCTGTTGAGCTTCGACATCGCCATCTCCGTCCATCAACGATGTCGGCCAATTACCGGCGAGATTTCCAGCGTTACTCTTAAATGTGCTAATCACTACCTTAGCAACATCGCCTGCGTGACATTGTCTACCTCTATGTTTTCCCAATTTTAATGTCGATATTTTCAGCGATCAAAATGCCACTCTATAAAAAAAAAAAGGAAAAAAGCAAGTTACAAAAATACCCTTGCCACATGTCTACGAAATTACTATACTATCCCTTGTGAACAGTACCACCGTCCGCCACAAATGTATATTATAAGGTAAATACCAAAATAGTTTTTTTAACCTGCATTATCATTTTACCTTCGTTTATTCAGCGACGACTGTTAAAAAGAAAACGAAATACCGTGGTATAAAGATAGAATTGGGGGAAAGTTAGGGTTACGTTTACAAAACAACTTGGATCAGAGAATGAGGCCGGCGAGAGGATTAATAATAAGGTTTCTGAGGGTGGTTGCCCTTCTCCCAGCCAGTGATTTCCTCATTTTGCTTCAAATCAACAACCCTCGTTCGTTCATTCATTCATAGTTTTAAACTATGTGTGCGTGTGTGTGTAAATGTATACATATAATAGAGAGAGATCGAGAAAGAGATTGAGAATACATCAGCTTCAGGTATATCTGATTCTGAGTATTCAAAGATTATTAAAACATAGGGGGTGTTTGGATGGGCTTATTTTCAGAGCTTAGAGCATCTCCAATGCAAGGGTATTTTAGTCATTTGGCGTATAATAGCGACAACTTTTTAAGAGGCAGTGATGATATTTATGTATTTTCTGATCCAAGTTGTTAATGGGGCGAGTTCTAGAGATGGTCTGTAGCTTGGCTGGGCGATTTCAGAGGATGGTGAAGTGTGATATTATTCTTCACATTTTGCAACCTTTTTGTTATTGCAGCCATGGCGGATTAATCCTCTTGCCCCATTCATAAACAGATCTGAGCCTCAATTTTTAACAAGTTTCCATCTTTTTTTATGTTTTGAATTTTCTAAATTGTTTTGAATTGGAGTAACTGAGATAAGTAAATTATTGTGAAAATTGCAGTAGTGTATATATTAATTACAGAGTAAAGAAATTGGAGGTAATTTGCAGTTTCTCATATTAATGATCAATAGAGGTTAATAAATTTGTATATACTGTGAAAGGATTATTTGTTTTGTATTGTTGAAGACTGCAATGTGGGCATGTATTGTGTTCTTTTGTCTAGAAATTTAGTAATTCAATTTGATATATGCTGTCATAAGATAGGCACGGATGTATCTGTGATCAGGCTAATGTATGGATGACAATGACAATGCCATGGCTGCAACTTAACCGGTTGCGTTATATGGTAGATGCCTTCCGGGTTGCCCTGTCGTATTTTATCTTTCCCTGATCAACTCAATAAACATTTGATCTGTCATCACAGCCTTAAGTAAAACAAAGATTGATGCTTTTGCAGTTGTGGATTATATGGATGATAAAGGCAATGGTTTCATAGGCTTTTTTTGTTGCTGTAGTGTAGATTTTTATATTTGTATCGTATGTATATTGTACAAGTTTCCCTTAAACCGCAAAAGAGAGGGGGTAGACTTAGAGATGGCTGTTAATGTTGTTTAGATCTCCAGGTTGAGAGAGGGGTAACAGCTGCATCTTATGTATAATCCCTTGTGTTTAGCCTCATTCTTTTACTGTGTACTGATACAAAATGAAAGCACATTACATAATTCCATGAGCTATTATAGAATTTAGGGTGTGTATGCATACTTTAATATCGTTACCATTCGCTTTAATGTAAAGTTGATTATTTTCTGTTGTCTATTCAAGTTTAAAGAAGCAGAGTTTGTTAGTAAGATAATCAGTTTTAAATGGGTATGCAAACATCTTTATTTGTAATCACATATTGGTTTGGACATACAGGTAATTGTTGAAATCCTAAGATATATTTGTAAATTATGGAAAGTTATCCATGTACAAAAATTTCAACTGTGGCTGAAGAAAGCTGGTTAGGCTCTTGAAATGGTGCAACACGTTTAACATATTTTTAACATTGTATCTACTAGAGTACGAGATATGGTGAATATGCATTAGATGTTGAGTTTCAATATTTGTACCTATTAAAAAATACGAACGTATTGAAATTCAACTTTCTATGATGTATTTTAGTACTCTCAATTTAGCGAACCAAGTTTACTATTACTCTAAACTATTAAGGTGCAAATTAGTACCCTTAACTAACTCGGTTATTTTAGTAATGTCACTTGGTTACATGATAAGCACATGTCTAATTCCAATTAGTTTTAATAGAGAAAGTTAGGGCTTAGTCGCCTTCTCAATAAAAATTAATTCGTAAAATTGGCATTATCGCTGGTCACACGGAAACAAAGGTTTGCTTGATTCAACACAATCCAATCTTTTTTCATGATTATTTATCGAAGTATATGTTTGATTCCATTAAATGATAATTTATTTATATGTTTGACTACAGGAGTACTTTTGATTTATTTTTTTCTTCCAGTAATCTTTCGATGGTTGCGATTGATATTTATGTTTCACAATCATCTCCTACGTTTGAAAACTACTATTTAAGTATTTATTAGTGCTTATGATTTTGTATGTTTCAAAACCGTTATTGATTACATTTATTGCTTATAATTTTGTTGAATGAATGATAAGATTGTCAGGTTTCGATTACACTATGGTGGTGTAGTTGTGGGGGAGTTGTGACTGAATTCAGGAACTATGATTGCATTGAAACGAAAAGAGAGCATAATCGAGTATGTACGTGGTCCTTCACTATCCAGTTGAGGAGTTTGGGGTTTCAAGATTGTGATGTGAATGTGTTTAGTACAAAGAACCACAAAAGACACTCATGGTTTACGACTTATCCATACTAATGGGACTTATTTCAAGTCTTCTACAAAATGTGACTCCTTGCACAATAATAGCACCGAAGCTTAGAGAGTATCTTATGGATAGAAGGATTCAAAGACTCAATTTTGTGCGAAAATGGAGACTTAAATGTGGACCAAACATTAGGGATATAACTAATTAAGATACTGCAGCTTGTTGTAAATGGAAGATCAAATGAAATGGTGATTACGGGTTTCAAGTTTATTTTGGAACAACTCAACATTGTGTCCGTCTCGGCAACAGAAAGTGCACTTGTGAGGGATGGGAGCTCTCTGATATCCCATGCTCTCATGTAACGGTAGCCATAAAAAGTAGAGGAAAAGATCCCTTTGATTACTAATTAGATGAATTTTATTCAAAATGATAAGTTTATTGCTGCCTATAGTAACCCAATTGCACTTGTAGGTAGTGAAGAGTTTCGGCCAGCTAGCAACCATGAGTTTGATTGTGTCGTTTAATGAAGTGAACATTATGTTTTGGTGATGCAATTTGGAATCTGTGTCAAAAGTTGAACACTTGCAATCTGGATTTTTGAAGCTGTAATGCAGCCTTTAACAAGTTTGTTAAGGTTTATTCTAAATATTTGTCCATATGCAAGTCTACTTAAAATAGTTGCATACTAATGCTTATTTTTCCTATTTAAGTTGTTCTTGAAATTGTTTTATACTTACTAGTTGGTTGTATACTTAGTTGGTACTGGATGACATTGTGCTCAGAATTGTTTCTGGAAAATGGTCAGTCATTAATAATTAACTATCATATTGACTTGAGATATGATCTATTGAGGGATTTTTTTTTTATTTTTTGTTTTTTGGCGAAAAATAAAAAAATATGTTGATAGAAACTTGAATTACAAATGAGAAAGGAAAAGAACTTTCCGATATATCCTTTTGAAATTTCAATTACAATTGAAACTTGACTTAAACTTGAACATCATGAACTTCTTTTGAACTTGCATCTCTCGAACATCTTGAACCTTGATACATCATGAAACTTTGAACATGAAAACTTTTGTTATATCAAAATAAAATAAAAAATGAAAATCTAAAATAAAAATATAAAAATATACAAATGAAAACAAACATAAAAATATTATTTGTAATAATCAATAATAAAGGGGCTGCTAGTAGTATTTGTAATAATAAATAAACTATAATATAGGGGGCTGCATGTAATTTCAAAAAATTTGTTGCTAAAACAATGGAATGGGAGCAGACTTGAACCCCCCGTTGAATGTAATGCGACGCAAATTTCAACAGACCATCGGCACATACCATCTAGGGGCGTTCAATATTTGGTTTGAAAACCGTTTAATCCGAAAATCGAACCGAATTTAAATTCGGTTTTCGGTTTCGGTTCGGTTTTTATTTTTGAATTCGGTTTTCGGTTTTGAATTTTTGAATTCGGTTTAACCGAAATCCGAAATCAATTTAATAATATAGTAATTATTAATATATGTAGCATATGTGTGATATTTAAAATTTATAAACAAGTATATTTACATATAAACCTTAAATTAACTTCACTTCTTTCATTTTCAATTATAGTAAAACCCTAACACATGAAAAATTACGAGTCGAAGCCGATTAACTTAAAAAAAATTGAAATTTTCGGTTTTAACCGTAACAACCGAATTCGAATACGGTTTTCGGTTCGGTTTCCACATGTGAATTCGATTTTCGATTTTACTCAAAAAAATTCAAAACCGAGGAACCCGAATCGAATAAACCGAGGAAACCGAAAACCGAACCGATGAACACCCCTAATACCATTGTTGAATTGTTACATTTTTTATTTATATATTATTAACATTTTTCCCACTAAAGGATAAAAAAATTACTTAAAATGACTACTATACCCCTTGTGAACATTAACTTTTCCACCATGATTGTGTATAAAAAAGGTACATACCAAAATAGTTTTTATTAACCTGCATTATCATTTTACCTTAGTTTATTCACCGATGGTTAAAAAGAAAATGAAATACCGTGGTATAAAGATAGAATTGGGGCAAAGTTAGGGTTACGTTTACAAAACAACTTGGATCAGAGAATGAGGCCGACGAGAAGATAATTCAGGTTTCTGAGGGTGGTTGCCCTTCTCCCAGCCAGTGATTTCCTCATTTTGCTTCGTCATTTTGCTTCAGATCAACAACCCTCGTTCATTCATTCATAGTTTTAAACTATGTGTATGTAAATGTATATATATATATATATATAATAATAGAGAGAGATCAAGAAAGAGATTGAGAATACATTAGCTTCGCTTCAGATAATCTGATTCTGAGTATTCAAAGATTATTAAAACATAGGGGGTGTTTGGATGGGCTTATTTTCACAGCTTAGAGCATCTTAAATGCAAGGGTATTTTAGTCATTTGGCATATTATAGCGACAACTTTTTAATAGGCAGTGATGATATTTATGTATTTTCTTATCCAAGTTGTTGTTAATGGGGCGAGTTCAAGCGATGATATGTAGCTTGGCTAGGCGATTTCGGAGGATGGCGAAGTGTGAGAATGGTGTTATCATTCTTCACATTTTGCAACCTTTTGTTATTGCAGCCATGGCGGATTAATCCTCTTGCCCTGTTCGTAAACAGATCTGAGCCTCCTTTATAAACTATTTTAAAAAATAAATTTTGTGAGTATTTCTTTCTGTTTAAAAATTTGTGTTGCTGTGTGGTTGGATGGAAAGTTGCAATAGAATGATATTTATAACTGAATTATTGAAATCAGCATTGCATTGACCTAAGCTGATATATTTAGTTTTCTAGTTGCTGTTGTCACTGATTATTACTGTATAGATAGATACGCGAATTTAGTAGTATTTGCAATGAACAAAAAAAACAATGTTGTTTCATTGAAGTTAGAAAAGTACTAATGTAATTCAGTTATCAGTGACAAAATTTAGTTAGAAAAGGACTAATGCATTGACCTAAGCTGATATATTTAGTTTTCTAGTTGTTGTTGTCACTTATTATTACTGTATAGATAGATAGGCGAATTTAGTAGTGTTTGCAATGAACTTAAAAACAATGTTGTTTCATTGAAGTTTGAAGACGACTAATGTATTTCAAGTTAACCTAGAACAAACTAGTCATGCTTTTATATTAAATTAATATCGTTTAAATTGGAGCTGAAAGTAGTGTGTGGATGACACTGTGATGGCTGCAACGGTGCAACCGAACCAGTATTGAATCTGAGATGCCTTCTGTGATGGATTCACCCACTACGATATGGGTTGCAGACTTGTATTATCTCATTTCCCGATACACCCGGTAAACGATATACATAGTATCTATTATTACAGCCACTGATTTGTAGAACCAAAAATATGAAGAAATTTAATCCTGCATAAAACACTTTTAGAGATTATATAACTAAAAATGGGTATTGTTTCATATTCTAAAATGTGTTATTCGTCTAGTGTTGTTTTGATTGTCTGTATAATTGTGTGAAGGAGGGTTTATACAGAGTGTGTTTGAGGATAAAGGGTTGAATCATGGGTGAACTTAATTAGTGATTTGGAGGAGTTATACTCTTTGTGATGGTTATCTAAAGGCTGATGGCTTTTTTTATTACCAGTGAATTCATTAGAAAAATGTTGCATGTCAAGTGTTGGGAACTTAGGATGCAGTTGATTCTTTTCTTGAAACTAGAAGAAACATGTTCATACCAGTATAAGTCTCAGATATCTTGTGTAGGGAACTGCATCGTAGACTCATAATTCGTTTAACTTAAGACTCTCATGATGTAAATCTTCATACTGTCTAATGTCCATGTGTCAACCCAATTGAAACTGTCGAACACAGTATTGTCCGTTGCAAAGAGACGTTCAAAATCTGGTCCATGATTTTCTAAAGGCCTCTGTAGAGGTGAGGCGTATTCCAACCTGTCATATGGGTCTTGGTTTACTTTTTATATAGATAAACCTGAAAATAACAGTGCATATACTGCTAATACTGCAGTTACCTGTAGCACTATGCAAGTATGCAGATTAGAATTCTAGTGGATGTCTAAAGTAAATTCAAAGTATAAAATTCCATTAGCTCGATTGCTGTCCAACCCCTTGGTGAGTTTCTGTGGTGGGTATTGGACTTCTGGTTTATAGTGTTTTTTGTTTATGGTTCGGTTTGTATGCAGTGTTCATGTGCTGATTTTGACCTCTTTGTTTTCTGGAGGTGTTTGTGTGTAGTATGATTTAATCTGGTCAAGCTTTGACGGAAGTTTTGGTTTTGTTCTCTGGGTCTAGTGTGTCCATAAAAGGTTTTTAGCGGGTATGTAGCAAGTCTTAGTAATTAATGTTCCTCATTTCTCCAATTCTCACTTGTCTGATCCACATCTCGTAGATTGGGTTGAAGAAGTGATGTGGGTTGTAACTTGTTCATTTAATCATTATGTATTGCAGTTCAAAAGGTATAAAAATTAATTAAAGATCAGTAAGATATTGCCTTATGTATACTTATCATACTTACAAGTATATGTATTTATAGGGGGGTTTTTTCGCCTTAAAGGGCAAAAAAAGATAAAGACCAAATGGGCTGTTGATTTTTCCGAAAACAGTGGCTCGAGATTGCTTCTCCTGGAGCCTCATTCTTGTATGAGCTATTATTTAATCGTAACTAATACTACAGGATCAAAATGAACAACATTGTGAACTTCCATGGAGATATTATGTTGTGTACATAAGTGAGTGAGATACAAATGTTGTGAGTTGTAAACTTGTAATACTAAGATATATTTTAAAAATTTTGTATCCAAACACCAACAGCATTGGTTTTATTTTACTAGTTTGTCCATTGAGAGTGTTAAAAGTTAAAAGGTTCGTTTTGTGAACAAAGAAAGTTACTTGAGCAAATTATTGCGTGTTGTGTATGAAAGAACTATGTCTTGCGATGGTGTGCAGTGCCATGTACTGCGTGCTTGAAAGTTTGCAATTTGTACTTTTGTGGAAGCAACTTATAATATCGTTAGAGTTTGAACTCGATGCAAGACTTCCGTATATGACACCATTATCATGAATCATAAAGATATTAATCATGTTAGCGAACATAAAAGATATTTTTATAGTACTTGTATTAAACTATAAACAAGCTGGGTTGGATCAAGTGGCTAAGCCATTGCCTTTGGAGATAGAGGTCAAGGCTTCGATCCTCACCCCCAGCAGGTCGGAGGTCTATTTCTGGAAGAAGCCTCTCTACCTATGGTAGGAGTAAGACTATCTACATCTCACCTCCCTCATACACCGTGGGAGACACTATTGGGTAATGTTAAGTTTTAAGTTTTTTTTTTTATAAAACTATAAATTGTTACGATACTTTTTACCACTCAAAATACTACACTGATAATTTTTCTAACTTATCTCATATTGAGATTGAAACTTTAATCTAAGATTCTAAGTCCTACAACTTGCGAAGAAAGAACTTAGTAGTCATCACTCATTAAATGATACACTCATTGCCATTAATCTTTCTACTAGTCTTAGGAAAAATGTATACATATGTTCAAAAATCAAGACTCGACTTTCAATTAAAGTTGATTAAATCTCAACACTATTTTTAATTCTGAAGATAGAATCACAATCATCTAGTAAACATGTTAATGTGGGCTTGTTCACTTTAATAGATTGTTCATAAATCAATAAGTTGTAATGTTAACCTCCGAATTAACCAATATCTTATTTATCGAAGCAACTACTCACTCATACCTAACTCTTTTAACACTTTGATATCGCATTCTATCAATTTATGTAATTCAAAAGGTTGTAACTTTTTTATAATTTACTCAGCAATTATTATTTTTACAACTAAACTATCAACTTTTATTTTTATTATATATCTTTTTGCTATTTTATTTGAATCTCCCTATTTAAAAGTTAGACGTTAACTTTTAATACGTCTTAATTGTTAGGGCTTCAATTTTCCATTTTAAGTATTTTCACGGGGGTCAAAAATCTCATGGGACAGTCTTGGAGCCGAGTTGTCGATTAGTGAATGCCCCATGGGTTGCCTAAGCCATAGAGTTTCCAACATGGGTTGCCCAAGCCATAGAGTTTCCAACTTTGCGATAGTAGTGATAATTACTGGTGTTGGCAACAGCTCAATATGACAATGGCATGGTAAGGATCTTTATGCTTCGTAATGTTGGTATCTATATGATCAAACTCATATGGATTTATCGCGGATCTTTCTTTAGGCTCGTCCCAATGGGCGTGTCGGTTTGGGAACTGACGCGCGTCGGTTGACCAACGTCATTGGCATGGTCGTATCGGTTGACCACGTCGGTGTGTTTACGTCGGTATAGCGACGCACGGAAGGTTACAACAAGTGGGGCCACAACAACTTTAATTTGTATTTTGTCTATGATATGTAAATGAAGGAATATTAGTTAATGTGGGCTCAAAAATTGAAGTGATACATTCATTGTTGGTAACGTTGTATCAGTTATGTGTCACTTTGGGAAGTGCGAATGTGACGGTGAGATGTGGTAACATTCACAACAACAATTGAGAGTGGTGTTAGCGTCATATATTTACAATTTAGTTTAACAATGCAATTAAACATCTTATGTGGTATAATCAGTGAAACTTTCCATTTTATAGTTTGCATGTCACTAAACCAACAAGCTTAAAATAATATTATAATTTATATGTAAGAGTACTCTAGTGGCCCACATGTATCGCATTATCACCCGTGTGTACATATCTAAAAGTTGTCACATTCAACCCATGAATATGTGACAAGTTCACAGTGCAAATAAACGCAAATTAACCATGATACATCATTTTTCCTTTTCTTTTAACATGTTAACGAAAACCACCGGAGGTGCTCTTAGCATCTCAATCTCTCCATCCATCTCTTTACAGAAGACAAGTTTTTCCATATATTAGCTTGGGTGACATTAAATGTGTCTCTCTTTGTGCATGATTGATAGATTGTATTACTAAGATTTTTGTTGTGCCAAAGCATGTGAAAGGTAGAATTTACATTTTTATGAAATACGTTGGGTCAAGCTAAAAAATGCTTACAAAATAGCACGCTATCTTCATTACGTTTGCAAACAATAAACCCTAGCCAAAATAAAAGAACCGCTTTTATCTACTTGGTTTAACCTTACTAAGTTAATTTTCTATATCAAGTCACTTTTTATTTTTGTAACGGAATAAATACCCTTTTTCAGGAAAAAGGGAAAAAATAGATTATATTATAATTATAATATATTAATAATAAATGATAAAATGAGGGAATTTTGAAGGAACTCCACCCATACTGTATACTCACCTCTTCACAAATCACCCAAATATATTGAAGTACCTATATGTCACACATGTAATGTCTCAGTATTTCTGGTGGCGGTACCACCTGGACAATGTCTAATCGGTAAATACCTAAAATTGTTTTCAACCTTTCATAAGAGTAAGAAGTCTCCCAATTGTCACCGTTGGTTTCCTTCGGTTAAAACCGACGTAACTGATACCAATTGCATCGGCCGTCGGTTTTTTCCGTCGCTTGACGCTCTGTCGCTTTTTTCCCCTTATCTTTTCATGTGTACATAAATAAAAGGTAAATTAGTAGATGTAAGGCCCAAAAACTAAAGTAATGTAATACTAATTGTAGGGGTCCATCAGTTTCAGTGAGTTTAAAAAAACTGACGTGACACTTGTGATGCCGTATGTTTAAGTCACCATTAGTTATGTGATAAACGAGGAAAGTATACCCCGAGGCGCGTTGTTGCCTCGTATTTTAAGCTGACAAAATATGAATATGTATTTGTACTCTCTTTTGTTATTAATTCATCTGAACTATCTAAAGTTTTGATTTATCTTCAACCAAACATTTTGATAATATTCACATTCACTGATTCAAACTTATTGTGGTTAAACCTAAATCATTGGTTGAATCAACTATTACAATCACTATTAATTGGGGGAAAAATTAATCAAGTTTAGAAATTTTTATACTATATTTTTTTACACCTACAAAATACTCTGTTGAACTTGGCATATAAAATATCCATATAATAACAAAAATAAAGTCTTTTTATCTCCAACTGGAAAAACTTTTAAAATCTTTTTTGTTAAACATACACACACAAACTCTTGAATTTTTTTAACATCAATTAAATTTTTTCACACAAACGTCTCAAAAAAAATCAAAGATTTATATTACCTAAAAGATTCTCACTATATCAGAGATACTCTTATATAATTTTATTTTTGTCTATCAATAGGCTTTATTTTTTATTTTTATGTTATGAAATTTGAGTTAACTTATAGTTGAATATTCCTACATCAAATCTAACATAGGATGAAACGACAAATAACATTACACTAAATACTTACACAATTATAATAAGATCAATTGAAAAGAGTTTACAACGAAAACGTTCTATTATAGTACTTTAATGTAGCAATTATCATACATTTATTTTAGAATGTATTTAATCTGTATTATCAATATTCAGATTTCACGTTATATTTTAATTTATTTTTGGAACTTTTAATATGTAAATTTTATAATTGGCAAATATTTATTTGTAAATTGTCAAAAAAATCATTAATCCAAAAATAATAGTGAAGTGCAATGAGAGTCGGAATCATTTAAAACCCGTTTGCTTAGACGAATTGGAAAAACTTAAATTTAAAAGGTTCCATTTCCATACACCATTTTCAAAAGCCACTGCCTTAAACAAACGCATTCTATCATCACACGTCCTTTCCATTGACATTTTCACATATTAAAATCCTTAATCTAAATACACTATAAATGATTATGAACAATAAGCAAACTATTATGACAGTAATAATGAAAATATATAAATATAGTTAAGCACATAGCATATGTATATCATTTATTTATTTAAGATTTTACATATAGGTATGAAAATCCTATAAAAATTGCATCTTCATAAAGTTTTTAACTTTTGTTATATCAAAATAAAATAAAAAATGAAAATCTAAAATAAAAATACAAATGAAAACAACCATACAAGTATTATTTGTAATAATCAATAATAAAGGGGCTGCTAGTAGTATTTGTAATAATAAATAAACTATAATAGAGGGGGTTGCATGTAATTTAAAAAAAATCGTTGCTAAAACAATGGAATGGGAGCAGACTTAACCCCCCGTTGAATGTAATGTGACGCAAATTTCAACAGACCATCAACACATACCATTTAGGGCGTTCAATATTTGGTTTGAAACCGTTTAATCCGAAAACCGAATCGAATTCAAATTTGATTTTCGATTTCGGTTCGGTTTTTATTTTTGAATTCAGTTTTCGGTTTTGAATTTTTGAATTCGGTTTAACCGAAAACCGAATTCAAAACCGAAATCAATTTAATAATATAGTAAATTATTAATATATGTAGCATATGTGTGATATTTAGAATTTATAAACAAGTATATTTACATTTAAACCTTAAATTAACTTCACTTATTTCATTTTCAATTATAGTAAAACCCTAACACATGAAAAATTACGAGTCGAAGCCGATTAACTTAAAAAAAATTTGAAATTTTCGATTTTAACCGTAACAACCGAATTCGAATTCGGTTTTCGGTTCGGTTTCCACATGTGAATTCGATTTTCTATTTTACTCAAAAAAAATTCAAAACCGAGGAACCCGAATCGAATAAACCGAGGAAACCGAAAACCGAAACGATGAACACCCCTAATACCATTGTTGAATTGTTACATTTTTTATTTATATATTATTAATATTTTTCCCACTAAAGGATAAAAAAATTTACTTAAAATGACTACTATACCCCTTGTGAACATTAACTTTTCCACCATGATTGTGTATAAAAAAGGTACATACCAAAATAGTTTTTATTAACCTGCATTATCATTTTACCTTCGTTTATTCACCGACGGTTAAAAAGAAAATGAAATACCGTGGTATAAAGATAGAATTGGGGCAAAGTTAGGGTTACGTTTACAAAACAACTTGGATCAGAGAATGAGGCCGGCGAGAAGATAATTCAGGTTTCTGAGGGTGGTTGCCCTTCTCCCAGCCAGTGATTTCCTCATTTTGCTTCAGATCAACAACCCTCGTTCATTCATTCATAGTTTTAAACTATGTGTGTGTGTAAATATATATATATATATATATATATATATATATATATATAATAGAGAGAGATCAAGAAAGAGATTGAGAATACATCAGCTTCAGATAATCTGATTCTGAGTATTCAAAGATTATTAAAACATAGGGGGTGTTTGGATGGGCTTTTCACAGCTTAGAGCATCTTAAATGTAAGGGTATTTTAGTCATTTGGCATATTATAGCGACAACTTTTTAAGAGGCAGTGATGATATTTATGTATTTTCTGATCCAAGTTGTTGTTAATGGGGCGAGTTCAAGAGATGATCCGTAGCTTGGCTGGGCGATTTCGGAGGATGGCGAAGTGTGAGAATGGTGTTATCATTCTTCACATTTTGCAACCTTTTGTTATTGCAGCCATGGCGGATTAATCCTCTTGCCCTGTTCGTAAACAGATCTGAGCCTCCTTTATAAACTATTTTAAAAAATAAATTTTGTGAGTATTTCTTTCTGTTTAAAAATGTGTGTTGCTGTGTGGTTGGATAGAAAATTGCAATAGAATGATATTTATAACTGAATTATTGAAATCAGCATTGCATTGACCTAAGCTGATATATTTAGTTTTCTAGTTGCTGTTGTCACTGATTATTACTGTATAGATAGATAGGCGAATTTAGTAGTATTTGCAATGAACAAAAAAACAATGTTGTTTCGTTGAAGTTAGAAGAGGACTAATGTAATTCAGTTATCAGTGAAAAAATTTAGTTAGAAGAGGACTAATGCATTGACCTAAGCTGATATATTTAGTTTTCTAGTTGTTGTTGTCACTTATTATTACTGTATAGATAGATAGGCGAATTTAGTAGTGTTTGCAATGAACTTAAAAACAATGTTGTTTCATTGAAGTTAGAAGAGGACTAATGTATTTCAAGTTAACCCAGAACAAACTAGTCAAGCTTTTATATCAAATTAATATCGTTTAAATTGGAGCTGAAAGTAGTGTGTGGATGACACTGTGATGGCTGCAACGGTGCAACCGAACCAGTATTGAATATGAGATGCCTTCTGTGATGGATTCACCCACTACGATATGGGTTGCAGACTTGTATTATCTCATTTCCCGATACACCCGGTAAACGATATACAGAGTATCTATTATTACAGCCACTGATTTGTAGAACCAAAAATATGAAGAAATTTAATCCTGCATAAAACACTTCTAGAGATTATATAACTGAAAATGGGTATTGTTTCATATTCTAAAATGTGTTATTCGTCTGGTGTTGTTTTGATTGTCTGTATAATTGTGTGAAGGAGGGTTTATACAGAGTGTGTTTGAGGATAAAGGGTTGAATCATGGGTGAACTTAATTAGTGATTTGGAGGAGTTATACTCTTTGCGATGGTTATCTAAAGGCTGGTGGCTTTTTTCTATTACCAGTAAATTCATTAGAAAAATGTTGCATGTCAAGTGTTGGGAACTTAGGATGCAGTTGATTCTTTTCTTGAAACTAGAAGAAACATGTTCATACCAGTATAAGTCTCAGATATCTTATGTAGGGAACTGCATCGTAGACTCATAATTCGTTTAACTTAAGACTCTCATGATGTAAATCTTCATACTGTCTAATGTCCATGTGTCAACCCAATTGAAACTGTCGAACACAGCATTGTCCGTTGCAAAGAGACGTTCAAAATCTGGTCCATGATTTTCTAAAGGCCTCTGTAGAGGTGAGGCGTATTCCAACCTGTCATATGGATCTTGGTTTACTTTTTATATAGATAAACCTGAAAATAGCAGTGCATATACTGCTAATACTGCAGTTATCTGTAGCACTATGCAAGTATGCAGATTAGAATTCTAGTGGATGTCCCAAGTAAATTCAAAGTATAAAATTCCATTAGCTCGATTGTTGTCCAACCCCTTGGTGAGTTTCTGTGGTGGGTATTGGACTTCTGGTTCATAGTGTTTTTTGTTTATGGTTCGGTTTGTATGCAGTGTTCATGTGCTGATTTTGACCTCTTTGTTTTCTGGAGGTGTTTGTGTGTAGTATGATTTAATCTGGTCAAGCTTTGACGGAAGTTTTGGTTTTGTTCTCTGGGTCTAGTGTGTCCATAAAAGGTTTTTAGCGGGTATGTAGCAAGTCTTAGTAATTAATGTTCCTCATTTCTCCAATTCTCACTTGTCTGATCCACATCTCGTAGATTGGGTTGAAGAAGTGATGTGGGTTATAACTTGTTCATTTAATCATTATGTATTGCAATTCAAAAGGTATAAAAAATAACTAAAGATCAGTAAGATATTGCCTTATGTATACTTATCATACTTACAAGTATATGTATTTATAGGGGTTTTTTTTTTGCCTTAAAGGGCAAAAAAAGATAAAGACCAAATGGGCTGTTGATTTTTCCGAAAACAGTGGCTCGAGATTGCTACTCCTGGAGCCTCATTCTTGTATGAGCTATTATTTAATCGTAACTAATACTACAGGATCAAAATGAACAACATTGTGAACTTCCATGGAGATATTATGTTGTGTACATAAGTGAGTGAGATACAAATGTTGTGAGTTGTAAACTTGTAATACTAAGATATATTTTAAAAAAAAAGTATCCAAACACCAGCAGCATTGGTTTTATTTTACTAGTTTGGCCATTGAGAGTGTTAAAAGTTAAAAGGTTCGTTTTGTGAACAAAGAAAGTTACTTGAGCAAATTATTGCGTGTTGTGTATGAAGGAACTTTGTCTCACTCCTGGCTCACCCCTTAGCCTACAATATTCTCTAGTTTTACTCTTCTACCCCCTGGCTCACTTCCCCTTTTCCTTTTTCCTTCTCCTACCTCCTGACCCGCTTATTATTTCATATAATATATATATATATATATATATATATATATAGAGAGAGTTTGGATCAAATAAGAACACTTTAAAAATAAGAACGGTGAGAACACCTCATAAATGCACAATTAGCCTACAAAAATCATTAGATTCACAGTCATACATCTCAAATATGCAAAGAAAAACAAATGCATACATCTAAAAATGCACAAAAATCGAAAAACACGATTGATGCACGATTATCTCTATAATTGTGCATCAATCGTTTTTTCGATTTTTGTGTATTTTCGAAAGTTCAAATCTATTCTAATCAATTTTTCTACACATATTTGAGATGTATGAATGTGAATCTAATGATTTTGTTCGTTAATTGTGCATTTATGAAGTGTTCTGACCGTTCTTATTTTTGAAGTGTTCTCATTGAAACCTTACCATATATATATATATATATATATATATATATATATATATATATATATATATATATATACACACACACATTATATATCTATACATTGTTTTACTAAAAAAAGAAAAGTAAACCTAAAACATTTTTATATGAAAATGTTTTTTTGTAAAACATTCTATTTTTTTATTAATATTTATAAAAATGTGTTTAAATTTTATTAAAGAGAAATGAATGTGGGTCAGAGGGTAGGAGACAAAAAAGAGGGAAAAGGTCATGCGGGCTAGGGGTATAAGTTAGAAAGTAAAAAATACAAATAAAATACATATGATATGATGGATAGAAGGGGGTAGATAATGAAAAAGAGGGATAGCTCTAGTAGGACCCGTTTACATATCTCTTTATTATAGTGTGCGAATGAAACTTTATTTTTTGGTAAGTGGTTATCGAATGATAGGAATCTGATAAGGATGCTTAAATTCAGCAAACTTCGAGTATTTGAGAGAAAATTTCAAGAATTGTGTTTTTAGTGTATGGGTGGAGGTTTTAATGAATTAAAGGAAGGAGGGTTAAGGCAATTTAGAACCCATGGAAAAAACCATATTGTGGGTGAAAAATCTTTAAAAGTGGATACAACAAACGGACTATTTTAACAATTCACCTTTTGAAATCTTTATGTAACTTAAAACACGGTATGATTTTCAATTGAAAAACATATTTATTATAGTTTTTTTTATCTTATCAACAAGCATTTTAACCTGCTTAATACTAATAATTTACGATATGTAAGTTCTAAATGAATTTCTTACACAAATTTTATTAAGAAGAAAAAAAATAATAAAACATTGCATTTGGGTATGATAGGATTTTGGTGATGACATTCGTCTCGAGGTGATGTGGTGTCATGTTGCCTGTGTATCCTGGTATTGAGCTATTGAACTTAAAACATGTGGATTATCGGTTTGTGACACGGCATCGCTCCCTTGGTTGATGAAAGTCGTCCAATGATGCGTTGGTTTGTTTGTTTTCTTCTCGCATTGCTCGGTGCATTCTGTGGTCATTTTGGCTGTTGGTAGCTTGCTTGGCAATTGAGCTTGGTGGGTTGCTACTGGTTGGGTGTCTTCGGGGATGTCTACCGTAAAGGTGCATGAGTGGTGTTTGGTTTGTTACGGGTGGTTGGCTCTTTGCTTGCGCAACAACTTCTACCTGGCATACCTCTTCAGTCTTGTGTCAATGCTTGTATTGCATTGAATGCACGGTGAGTTTCTTGTGTTGCATGCCTAATTTAATGGTATTGCTTGATGTATTGGTTTTCCTTTCGTTTTGCATTGCCTATGCGATGTGAGATGAACCTTGAAGCAGCCTTTGTGATCCACTGATTCAATGTATATGCATTGATTTTGTGGCCCATTGAGTGTTGCTCGGTCTCATGGATATGGAACCTGGTGTGGGCATGGAATCTTAATGGTTCCTTGTTTGCCCAAGTTTAGCTTTTCTAAAACGATTGTCTATCATGTGTTAACATGCTAGACTACTTCGAATATGAATGCTACCTGGTTGATCCTGCCAGTAGTCATATGCTTGTCTCAAAGATTAAGCCATGCGTGTGTAAGTATGAACAAATTCAGACTGTGAAACTGCGAATGGCTCATTAAATCAGTTATAGTTTGTTTGATGGTATCTGCTACTCGGATAACCGTAGTAATTCTAGAGCTAATACGTGCAACAAACCCCGACTTCTGGAAGGGATGCATTTATTAGATAAAAGGTCGACGCGGGCTGTATGATAGGATTAATAATGATTTAATTCTTGAAGTTTTACATTTTTTGTTTTAATCACTAAAGTTTTTTTGTCATAATTTAATCCTTAAAGTTTCAAAATTTTGATGGTTTAAATCAAAAGTTTGATTATACTTAAAAAATTTGATTGTTGAATCCCAAAAGTTGATTGTTGAATCCCAAAAGTTTATCTCTCATAATAATTTTAGCTTTTAAGTTATTTTACTTTAATCATCTAGTTTTCAAAAAAATTATAATATAAAGCAACGTTAAACTAATAAGTTTATGCAAACTTAAAAAATTAAATTAAGATAAAAAATTGAGTGTCTAAAACGAAATGAAAAATGAAACTTCCAATATTAACCCTATTTTAAAATGGGAAGCGAACAGAGTATAAGCACTATATAATGTGGGAATTGGGGGGTAAAATTAGGGTTACGTTTACACAAACAACTTGGATCGGAGAATGAGGCCGGCGAGAGGATTAATAATAAGGTTTCTGAGGGTGGTTGCCCTTCTCCCGGTCGATGATTTCCAAATTTTGCTATAAATCAACAACCCTCATTCATTCATACAATGTATGTATGTATGTATATATGTATGTATGTATATATATATGTATGTATGTATATAGAGATAGAGACAGAGACAGATAGATAGATACTGATATATATGAATACTAAGGGTGTGTTTGGTTATGCTTTAGCTTCATAATCATCATCATCATCATAATCATCAACATTTATTACTTCCTCCGTTCCCATTTTTATAATTTAAGAGGCAGTGATGATGATATTTATCTATTATTATATTTTGATCCATGTTGTTGTTAATGGGGCGAGTTCAAGAGATGATCTGTAGCTTGGCTGGGCGATTTCGGAGGATGGCGAAGTGTGAGAATGGTGTTATCATTCTTCACATTTTGCAACCTTTTTGTTATTGCAGCCATGGCGGATTAATCCTCTTGCCCCATTCGTAAACAGATCTGAGCCTCAATTATTAACAAGTTTCCATTAATTTTTTATGTTTTGGATTTTCTAAACTGTTGATATGGAGTAACTGAGATATGTAAATTATTGTGAAAATTGCAGTAGTGTATTTATTAATTACAGAGTAAAGAAATTGGAGGTAATTTGCAGTTTCTCATATTAATGATCAATAGAGGTTAATAAATTTGTATATACTGTGAAAGGATTATTTGTTTTGTATTGTTGAAGACTGCAATGTGGGCATGTATTGTGTTCTTTTGTCTAGAAATTTAGTAATTCAATTTGATATATGCTGTCATAAGATAGGCACGGATGTATCTGTGATCAGGCTAATGTATGGATGACAATGACAATGCCATGGCTGCAACTTAACCGGTTGCGTTATATGGTAGATGCCTTCCGGGTTGCCCTGTCGTATTTTATCTTTCCCTGATCAACTCAATAAACATTTGATCTGTCATCACAGCCTTAAGTAAAACAAAGATTGATGCTTTTGCAGTTGTGGATTATACGGATGATAAAGGCAATGGTTTCATAGGCTTTTTTTGTTGCTGTAGTGTAGATTTTTATATTTGTATCGTATGTATATTGTACAAGTTTCCCTTAAACCGCAAAAGAGAGGGGGTAGACTTAGAGATGGCTGTTAATTTTGTTTACATTTCCAGGTTGAGAGAGGGGTAACAGCTGCATCTCATGTATAATCCCTTGTGTTTAGCCTCATTCTTTTACTGTATGTACTGATACAAAATGAAAGCACATTACATACTTCCATGAGCTATTATAGAATTTAGGGTGTGTATGCATACTTTAATATCGTTACCATTCGCTTTAATGTAAAGTTGATTCTTTTCTGTTGTCTATTCAAGTTTAAGAAGCAGAGTTTGTTAGTAAGATAATCAGTTTTAAATGGGTATGCAAACATCTTTATTTTAGGCCTTAGTGTCTGAGAATGTATCAAACTTTCACCAAATTTCTATTGTGTGTATCCAAACTTACGAAATTCAATATTAATGTACTCAACTTGTAAAAACCATTATATTGATGTATTTTGATGACGTGTCACACACATAACATGCCACGTGGCACAAGGAGAGAGTGACACGTTATCAAAGTACATTAATATAATGGTTTTTACAAGTTGAGTACATTAATATTGAGTTTGATACACACAATAGAGATTTGGTGAAAATTTGATACATTCCCAGACATTAAGCCCTTATTTGTAATCACATATTGGTTTGGACATACAGGTAATTGTTGAAATCCTAAGATATATTTGTAAATTATGGAAAGTTATCCATGTACAAAAATTTCACTGTGGCTGAAGAAAGCTGGTTAGGCTCTTGAAATGGTGCAACACGTTTAACATTGTATCTACTAGAGTACGAGATATGGTGAAAACTACTACTACGTATTTATTAATATATGTTTCAGATCCAGTAAGCTTTCGATGGTTGCTATTGATATTTATGTTTCACAATCATCTCCTATGTTTGAAAACTACTATTTATTACTGCTTATGATTTTGTATGTTTCAAAACCATTATTGATTAGATTTATTGCTTATAATTTTTTTGAATGAATGATAAGATAGTCACGTTTCAATTACACTATGCTGGTGTAGTTGTGGGGGAGTTGTGACTGAATACAGGAAGTTGAAACGAAAAGAAAGCATAATCGAGTATGTACATGGTCCTTCACTATGGAGTTTGGGGTTTCAAGATTGTGATGTGAATGTGTTTACTAGAAAGAACCACAAAAGACACTTACTAGTGGTTTATTAATAGGACTTATTTCAAGTCTTGTACAAAATGTAACTCGTTGGACAATAATAGCACCGAAGCTTAGAGAGTATCTTATGGATAGAAGGATTCAAAGACTCAATTTTGTGCGAAAATGGAGGCTTAATTGTGGACCAAACATTAGGGATATAACTAATTAAAATACTGCAACTTGTTGTAAATGGGAGATCAAATGAAATGGTCATTACGGGTTTCTAATTTATTTTGGAACAACTCAACATTGTGTCCGTCTTGGTAACAGAAAGTGCACTTGTGAGGGATGGGAGCTCTCTGATATCCCATGCTCTCATGCAACTGTAGCCATAAGAAGTAGAGGAAAAGATCCCTTTGATTACTAATTAGATTAAATTGATTCAAACGTATAAGTTTATTGTTGTCTATAGTAACCCAATTGAAGTTGTAAGTAGTAAAGAGTTTTGGCGAGTTAGCAACCATGAGTTTAATTTTGTAGTTTAACGAGCTGATTTTACCCGCGCGTTGCGGCGGAGTAGAACAAAGTTTTAGATTTAGGTGAATATATTATCCCGCATCTTGAATTAAAAAAAATACTCTTAAGATATCAGAATACATATATACTAAGACAATAATTATCATACGCGGTTTCGTATACATGATTACAATATCAATCACATCACTCTTATACAATATAATAGATTGAACAAACTAAATCAATGTTCAAACGTCAATATGTAATATAAGAATTTAGTATATCTTGTGCATAGTCACATATCATATCAACTTGTTAAGATAAAAGGGAGCACACAGTTTTACCAAGAAAAATTTAAAATTTCACTTAAAGTTGTTATGCAAAGAAATATCATTTATATTATTTTTGTTTATTGGGGTAAAAAAATACATTCTTAAACTCTAATATAAAATATGGAATTTTTAGTTGATGCGTGTATGTTTAATTTTTTTATCATACAAATATGTATGTGTATATTTGAAAGAAAATAAAGTAATAACATACAATTTATTATTAAAATAATTTTGTCGAAAAAAAAATTTGGAAACATTTTCTTTTACGGTGGGATAAAAAATACATTTTAAATCAACGTATGAATTTTATAAAAAGAATTTAAGTTGACGAAGGTATAATTTTTTTATG
The DNA here is from genome assembly GCA_963422505.1 of Pseudognaphalium luteoalbum. NCBI lineage: Eukaryota > Viridiplantae > Streptophyta > Magnoliopsida > Asterales > Asteraceae > Pseudognaphalium > Pseudognaphalium luteoalbum. The sequence continues at coordinate 53,218,730 of OY730192.1, forward strand.
ATTGTTTTTTATTATACTAATATGTATGTATAATTGAAAAAATGTACAGTAATACAAAATTTATAGAACACTACATAAAAATGTTAAGTTAAATTATCGTTCGCAATTGTTCGTATCATTTTGTCATAATAAAATTAGTATAAAACTTTGTTGTAAGGAAAGGGAAAAAAATGTATAATGTATTAGTAAAAAAGGGGGGAAAAATTAAAGTTAAAATTGAAAAGGGAAAAATGGAAAATGTTAAAATATAAAGGGTATAAAATGGAGAAGTGATTAAACTTCAGACGAAGAAATTGAAAAATAGCTAAAAGACGAAGGGTAAAAAATGAAAACTATATAAAAGTTAAGGGGTGAAGATTGGAAAAGTGCAGGGTAGAAAGTGAGAAAGTAATAAAAGTTAAGGGGTAGGAAGTAAATAGTGAATAAAACATAAAGGGTACAAAATAAAAAAATGCTAAACTTGAGGGGAGTAGAATGTAAAATGTTTGAGCACTATTCAATAGTGCCCAAACATTTCCTAGTAAATGTATGAGTCTAGAATGAAGTGAATATAATGTTTTGGTGATGTAATTTGGAATCTGTGTCAAAAGTTGAACACTTGCAATCTGGATTTTTGAAGCTGTAATCAGCCTTTAACAACTTTGTTAAGGTTTTATTCTAAATATTTGTCCATATGCAACTCGACTTAAACTAGTTGCATACTAATGCTTATTTATCCTATTTAAGCTGTTCTTGAAATTGTTTTATACTTGCTAGTTGGTTTTATATTTAGTTGATACCAGATGGCATTGTGCTCACAATTGTTTCATATTGACTTGAGATATGAATATATGATCTATTGTAGTTAGTACGTTCACATACATCAAGTTTATGGCTGAGTCCCTACCATTCAAAGATATGCACTAATATGGTTGGAAATATAAGTGAAGGAGCTGGTGTAAATTGGAACAATTGGATTCTCAACCTGATATATTTTGATCCCGATTAGCCTTATTGTAATTGTCTATTTTCATGTAAACAATGGTGTCTTATGCTCCAATTGGAGCTGATCTCATGTACATATTGGTTTAAGAGGGTTAATAAAATCTTGGCTTTAAAAAAAATGTCCAAGTTTAATGCAAATATTTTCTTTTATGTTTTTCATTTTATTTTAATTGGAGGTAAATGCACAGTTGATATATTAAGATAAAATTGTAAGTTGATACTTTGAACCTAATGCAATATAATGTCTAACTTCTCTTTTAAAACTAACTAGAATTAGTCATGTGCTTATCATGTGACTGAGTGAGGGTACCATAATAATTGAGTTATCGAGTTCCGGGTACGAAGCACATGTGACTGAGTGAGGGTACCATAATAATTGAGTTATCAAGTTCCGGGTACGGATTTACACCCTTCGTAGTTTAGAGTAGTAATAAAAATTTAATAAATCTGATTGAGTGATTGACCATACACTTTGTCCTTTGTAAAATTAAATTAAGAATTGTTACGGGTTGTTTCAGATTTGGCTGGACCATATTGGACTATAGAAACCAAAGTCGATGGGCTAATAAACAAACATTTGGGCTCTTAAAATTACTACAGGCCCAAAAAAATCAGCGTGATCCAGTTCTTAATAGTTGTTAGTAAACTCACTCAGTTAACTTCCTAGACTCACTCAGTTGAAAGCCATTAATCAAATTTGACTTTTTGATCTTTCAATTCCAAAACAAGAACTAATAATCATATTTGCGTAAACATAATTCCACCTTCTCCCGATTTTTAACATTGATCACGCCGCAGCTTAATGAAGCCGGGTTAGGAAGGGTGGAAGAAATGTTTATTTTTATTTAAGTACATGGAATAATAAAATAAAAAATAAATGTTACTTTCCAAGGTACTACTACAATATAGTTGTGGAGTTTAGTATTTTTATAATGAAAGACCATGCGTAAAATCTCTTTCACGAGGTATCAAACCTCTCAAAGTTCCAACATATTTACTTGAAATTTGCATCATGTTTTAAGGCAATCTATGTAGATGTGTTTCATGAGCCGACAAAGTTAATGCACACGTTCATGTGTTACATACAAAAAATTTCAAATGGAAACTAATAATATCCGGTAACAATTAGTTGGAGTTGAAAATAATGATTTAAGCCAGAACTTAAGACTCAACATTCCTTTTTGGCTTTTTTATATAAACTAGTTTAAATGGCTTCTCTGAAAACAAATTGATATTATGTTTTTTGTTGCCAAACATGGCTCCTGTAAGGGTTTACTACTGTAAGGGTTGATGCCTCCTGTTTTTTTTGCCTTTTTAATATTGGGGTGGGCATTTAGTTTTTATTTTTGCTACTATTGTGTCTTTATTGTATTGACTCTTGTTTTTGGTTTTTTTAATTTTGTCTATCTTTTCTAAAAAATGGATTATTCATTATTAGAGGATTGAGATTATTAAAACTAAAAGCTTACTCCTAAATTTTTAAGAAATATTGTGTCTAACAGATCCTACATCTAACCTGAATCTATCTATTGACATGGAACAATTACTCTATCAAAATTTACTATGAGATATATATTGATATTTTTTTAATTTTGTTAACCACAAATTTGTTTATTAGTTAATTCCATGTCATGATGTTGGGAGTTACTAATGTTATTTCCATTATTTACGCACCCAACCACATATATATATATATATATATATATATATATATATATATATATTATCTTTTTTATATATATAAAACAGATACTCATTGAGGAATTTGAGCCCTAGATTAGGCTCCATAATTAGAAATCAATGATCTAGATTAATTTGAAATAAGTACAATTAAAACCTCTAATACATTTTGTAAACATAATAAATTTATTTGATAATAAAACAATAATATATAAAAAAAAATTCGGCTATATAATCAAATAAAAAACTTATCGACTAAATCTTCTGATATTCTTCTCCCTCACATTCTTTAAATAACCCTAACTCGATTCTCACAAATCCATTCCTCCCGTTCGATGATTCTTTAAATAACCCTAACTCGATTCTCACAAATAACCCTAAATCATTTTTCCATCTACGTTCGTTATACATAAAGCATAATTTTATTCAATACAATCAAACAAGTCAATAACATATATGCATATAAGGTGTTTGAGTAAATGCAAGCAGGAACTTGCTATGCTTTCAAATCCGATTGAACGGTTGGTTCAAAATTTGTGTTATTTGAAAGCTAATGGAGTATTACAAGATGCATCTTTTGATAAATTCGTGAACTTTAATGTTTAACTTTAATAATGTTTATAAAGTAGTACAGAGAGTATACATAAATGTCGGGAGTCTTTTATCCATTAAATAATGAAAGTCATCATGTGGTATGTGAAATGAGCATCCAAGCGCATGATGTATTAATCCCCACGTTGAAGTTAAAAGTATGTATTTTTATATAATCTTTTGAAGCTATGGTCACTTGAACATATTGCTGAGAACGTTTTTGATGTCAACACAAATTGACAAAAATGAGTTGTTAAGAGTTTGCATCTTAATAAGTTATTCTACACAATAATAAGACATAAGAATGTACTTACTTCCAATCATATATTAATTAATAAAGGGGCTAGACAGTAAACCTGATCATGTTTTTCCTTTTAAGCTAAATATATATCTACGTATATTCTACGATTTGAATCTATTAACCATCTTGCTAACTTTTTATTTTGTTGTTGCTTATGTATGTAGCTGCAAAATTCATAACATCACTACAGGCTCTTGCATAGAAGGTAAAATTTAAAATATATATATATTCTTACATCAACCTCTTGCTTCTAATTTTCGATAACATCGCATCTGCTCTATGGATTTTTTTTTCTAATTTTTCGGCTCACATCACACATTGAACAGGTGAGCCTTATTTTTGTGGATGCTTTTGTACGGTTGAGTTAAGAATTGTTTGATGGATTATAGGTTGAGCGATTCGAAAGTCACCCAACGTTTATCTAAATGCGTACAATGTTCTGAATCAGATAAGGTTACTGATAGTTCTCATATAGTGTTGCCCAGCTACTTATTCAATTAAAATAGATTTTTCCATGAACAATCTCAATAATATGTTGGTCAGGTTAGGTGGGTGGCGTAATGGGTTAGAAGGGGTCTGTGTCAAATCACTATTATTTATATTTATATTTCTTTGCTACTAATCCAACATCTTTGGATACAAATATTTTTGACCTATTAAACTTAGAATTCTATGTTTCCCAACTTAGTTGAATTTACAGTTAAAAAAGTAGTTGCATGCTCTTAAATTTCAGCCTTGCTACTTTTTACTATGAGCTATAAATCATTATTCTTTCTTACAAAAGATGTTCATTTTTCATGCTATAACCCAGGTTGTCCCAAGTTGTATGCTTTTATAATATTGATGTTGGCATAAGTTCTATTTGGGCTATATATTATTGCCACATGTACTTGCTGCATTCATTTGAGCACCTAAAAAGTGTATCACCTGTAACCAACCATATATTCGTGGTGCCTAAAAATCGATTAATTTAGAAAATTACCATGAGACAGATTAAGGTGTTTGATGAAGTGTCCTTGCAGTAGAGACTGTTAACTGACTGTTCTTGGACTTCTGTTTGGTGAATATCATGAGAAATTTGTTTTTCTTTTTGTATCAAGTAGACCAATCAACTGTTGCTATCAAGGAATCGTTTGGGAAATTTTATGAAGTTTAGGAACCTGGATGCCATTGTGTACCATGGATATTTGGTAAGCAGCTTGCTGGTCAGCTTAATTTAAGAGCTCAGTAATTGGATGTTAAGTGTGTGACCAAAACTAAGGTATTCTATGCCCCCAATTCGATTAGCATGCTTTGCGATATTAACGATTTTGGATTGTTAAAACAATATATGTTGGTTTTCAGGAGTCAATGTTGTGGCTTCAATACAATACCGTGCTTTGGCTGATAAGGCAAATGATGCATTTTATAAACTCAGTAACACCTAGTTATGAGATTAAGTAAAAGTGTTAAGATAGGTGTTAGAGGTCTAGCACCTTGTAAATGATATCAAATTTAAGAAAAGATGTAAAGTGTTATGTTAATTGATTATGTTATATGTTATGTGTATAGGTGATCAAGAAAAAGAAGTTAAATCAAGTTATTCAAGTAAATTGCTTAATCAAGATCAAGGTAAGTAGATGGATATGAATGATGAGTCAAGTAATGAGCGAGTCATTAGCTTGACGGTTTTCGAGTAATGGATCATGACCATTAGCTCGGTATTAATGTTAACTCGTAGTAGTTAGCATGATGATGTTTAAGGATCCTTAATGTGATGATGTTTATGTTAAAGTTAAAGTTTTCATTACTTACTAAGCAATTGCTTATGTGTTATGTTTAACATGTTTCAGGTGAGCCAAGTGTGAATAGGGATGACTTGGGCAAGGGACACGTTTGATGCTAGTGGTGGAGCTTGTTACTCGGTTTTGGTAACAAGTCTTATTCCTTTTTGATCATGCTCTAGATATGATAATTACACCCTCGTTTGTAAAGTTTATGACACTAACCAAATTTTGTAAAGAATGTTAAGTCTCACTTGAAATGGTACATGATGTTTGTTGAAAGTCAAAGTTATGGTTAAAGTTAAAGTTATGGTGAGATTTATATGTTAAAAGCTTGAATGTATAAAAGTGTGAAAGTAATGTTAAATGAGAAATTTTGAGTTATGAAAGTCAAAAGTGTCATATTTTGATGTTGAGGTTAAATGATGATGTTAGCAAGTTAGTTTGACTTAAATAAGTCAATTGGGTAAGAATTGACCAAGAAAGTGGGTCAATATGGTCAAAGACCCAATCGGATCATTTTGGTGTTCAAATGGGCAACCATTGAGGTTACGAGTCAAAATTGAGTTATACTCGAATATAGTCAAATGCTATGGCACTAATAAGTTGTAAATAATGTGTTGATAGTATGGTCAAAAGCATTGAGTCAGAATGTGAGTGGTTTGAAAGTTAATATGTCAAGATTTTGGTCAAAATGACCTAAAACTCGTCTACGGGTCAAATCCTGATAAAATGTGAAATTTGAAAAAGTGAAAATGAGGAAAGTTACTTATTGTTATAGTAAAGGTGCCTGTAAAATTTCATGTCTTAATTCATAACGAGTAAAAAGATATGTGCATTTGAAGTTGGCTAGAAAGTTGACTTTTGCTGACTTTCAGAAATAGGCATAGCCACGCGATCCCAGAAAATTTTCTGGATCGCGTGAGTAAGTGCAAATTGTGATCATAAAAATTTGTTCTTAGCTACGCGATCCCAGAAATTTTCCTGGATCGCGTATGATAGTGTATTTTTGAAACAGAAAGTTTTTCAAGTGCTTACGCGATCCAAAATTTTTCCAGGATCGCGTATCAATGTAGAAAATGAATATTTTAGTTTTTAAAAGCCCATTTTAGCTATGGAACTTTATAATAGATCAAGTATGTAGATGGAGTAGATGTGGGACATTATCAAAAGTGTTAAAAAAAATGGTCACGTTTTCGGGGTGTTTCATAACTGTACTGTTGTTATTGTTCTAATATAGTGTGTCATGGATTTGTAGTTATTAGGGGCTTTTGTTCCTAAGCTTAATCTAGAATTCTAGATGATACTTTTGAGCGAATGAATGAAATTGTTAAGGCTGTTGAAGATGAACTTGAAAAGGTAACATAATATTTGTTATAGATATAATAGTTGTGTTAATTTTAAAATATTGATTGTCGTTGTGACATGTTTTTGGTTGATCTTGCTCGCAGGCTATTTCTGCATACGGATACGAGATAGTTCAGACACTAATCGTTGATACACAACCAGATGAGCATGTTAAGAGAGCAATGCTGATAAAACTATTGACACACACACACACATATGCCTCATCATTTGTTAAAGCTTGATCTCCTTTTGCATAGAAGGCATAGACTGCAGTCTCTCTCTTAAAATATGGGACCCCTAATTCGTTCAAAAATTTATCCGTCTCTAATCGACCTTAAAACCCTAGAGCAAAAAAGTCGATTTCTTATCTTCTCCGGAAGATGTTCGTATGCAGCAATTGGTTTCCACCAATCCCTAACAGCTTCCGTCGATTCTTTCTTTTGGTAATCAAAATCAATAAATTATTCTTTTGATATCGCAATCATGTTGTACAAATGTGGATAATGGCATAGACATAACAGATTAGCAACTGATGCAGGTAAAGTAAAAGCATTAGAAAAATGTCGAGACAAATAATGTAATTAAGTTGGGTACTCAAAAACAGTAGGTAATAAAAGGATGGGTCCAAATGGGTAATATCACAGTAAAGGTGAAGTGGGCGGGATGTTGATGTTCGGTTTCTGAAGGTGTTGTTCGGGTTCTGATATGTAGGTGGAAGACGGTGGGCTATCAGTGATCATGTGTTTATGGCAAATATATAGTATGTAATGATAGGTGTTTGGTAGTTGTGTTTTGAGTTTATTAGTTAAATGTAAATGTCCATAGGAATTGTGGTATTTATGAATCTGGAGATTGGGTTGTGGTGTAGGTGTACATATGTAAATAGTGTTTGCTTATGATGGTTTAGTAATAACATTGCTTTTTATTAAAAGGAAATGTGGTCCATTAACTATAATAATACGGTACTACTATTAGAAGTTCACTGTCAACTGTGAAGGAGTTATAAACGTAGCACAAAATTTCAAATATGTACATTAGTCTACAAACACTGTATACTATTATGGAAGACATATTAAACGGTGTATAACTAAAAGATACGATGTATATAATGTTTTACAATAATAAGTTGTCTTATGGAATCATACATTTAACTTAAACAAATAGATAACTCTTTTAACTTTAAAACTCAATTTTACAAATTCAATTTTCAAAAGATACATGTGCAAACAACAGTAAATGTCTAACAATGGAATTTTACAATTAAAAAAAATAATGGGAAACTAAATTTATAGACATAAATATAATTTCTACAATGACAAAAAAAGCAAAGCAAACAAAAAAAACATACATGTACAAAAACCATATGTCTTAGAAGGGAATTTTACAATTAAAAATTTAAAATAATACGTGCAAACAATAATAGATGTCTTACGACGGAATTTTACAATTACAAATTTAACTTAAAATCGTCATACATACGCGACATCAGAATTCTTTTTATAAGATTTAACACGTAAAAACATAATTACTCTATTATTACAAAAAAAATAAAAAATTTCAATTATTCAAACCCGCGTTGTCGCGAGTCCTTCACCTAGTATATATATATATATATATATATATATATATATATAGTAGTGATCGAGAGGGAAGTGCCTTTTTGGGGGGAAGGGGGGAAGCGTTAATATGCATCAAGAAGCATATTACAATTATCAATCAAAACATCAACAAAAAATATTTTTATCGGTAAATAGTAATCAAAACTGATGCTATAAAGAATATTTTAACGAATGAATTTCATTTTTAAGTCATAACATTAATTGATGAATATTTATTTAATAAATTGTTAAAATGTAGTGTGATGCATATTAACTAATATGCATCGCGATGCATATTAAAAACTTCACATTATTTGAAAAATATTTTGAGTGTTAATATGCATCACAATTCATATTAACTAATATGCACCGCGATGCATATTAACGAATTTGGATGTAATATTCATAAATCGATGCTATAACTTGAAGAAATAATTTATCAAGTAAGCTTAACATTCATAACATCGATTCTGATTAACATTTACTAAATTTCAGTTTGCTTTTTTCGAGATTTGTATGGATGAAGGTAATATGCTTCCTGATACATACTAACGCTTCCCTCCTTCCCTAAAAAAATACGCTTCCCTCTGGATCATGCCAAAATATATATATATATATATATATATATATATATATATATATATATATATATATATATATATATATTTCTTGTGAAATATATACACACACCCTACCTCAATAACGCTAAATCAATGAACATTTGATATTTACCATATTTCCATTTCTTTGGTTGTATAAGCAACATCAATTAAATCAAGACAAATAATAACTCGATTAACTATTTTTAATCAAACAAAAATTACGAAAAGACCATGTTCATTTCACTTGTACACACAAGGGTAAAACAGTAATTGTATTAAAGTCAAATAATAGGGTAGTAAGTCAACCCACTATAAGATGACACCCTCATCTTCATTTTAGGGTTTGAGGGCAAAAACATAAAAAAAAAAAACTCAGACAGTGAAATTGTAGAAATGAAGCGGCGGAGGGAAGGGATGTTTGTGAAGGGTTGTTGACCCCCTCCACCGCTCATGATTTTCTATTTTTGCCCCTTCGATCTCAACAGCCCTTCCTATAATGTAGCATAATACATACATACATACATACATACAGAAACAGAGTAACCCTAGATCTATACAAGTTTTCTGGGGATGGCAATTTTGACCCTTACCTAACAACAACAACAAAAATATCATTAACAGAGTGTTTGATTTGATGCACTCTCTGTTTATTCCATTTTCTTTCCTTCTTTCTTTCATTTCATTTCATTAATGGATGAGGCTGTGATGATGAATTTTCTAATTGTCTGAGTTTTAAATCGGATAAAGTTGAGATTTGTCGCATCTTGGCGGGGCATTTTTTTCCGGCAGTTGATTCAGCTGCCGTGGTGAATTATGCAGCCATGGCGGTTTTATCCTCTTTTGTTCGATGCATCTTTAGATCTGAGCCTCAATTTCTTAAATAATAAAAACCGGAGTACTAAAATGTTTGGCAATTTGTTGACTTAATTGTTTACCGGTCTGATGGATTTAATGAGCAAAACAAGTTTTCGCTATTACACATGCATATAAAATTGATTATGTAGAAATTAAGTATGATGATTAAATTAATGTAACTTGCATAGAGCGGTAGAGCCATAGACTGTTATATACTGGAAAGGGTTTTATATGTCTAGAATAAATAATGATTTGTACGTTAATAACGCACCTAAAAATGTGACTAACGAGTAACACGACATATGGTAGGAAATAAGAACAGATTATCTGCGATATGTTACGTTGTTACGTATGATGGATGTTTAATTATTTTTTCTTCACATTGCTACGTCTCTTTTTCTTTCTTTAAAGAACGATATTTTGAAAATGTATAATATATTTCGAATGAAACATAAGTATCGATAATAAACACTAATAAATATTCTACTATGAAAAGATAATAAACACTAATAAATATTCTACTATGAAAAAATGAAATAGCAGGGGCGGAACTTGAAGGTAATTTTTGGAGGCGAAAACAATGAACCGTAATTTTAGGGGGTTGAACTATAATTTTGGGGGCTCAATATAGTGCTCTCTCTGTCCCAAAATAAGTGTCTCATTTTGACTTTTAAAAGTCATTATATTTCAACTTTGACCTTAAATATTTTTATTGTGTTATATAATACTTGATGCAAAATATATGAATGGATTGAGTTTCAAATGTATTTTCATTTGTATAATTTTCAACAAGTATTATTTAACACGAACAAATATAATTAAAGTCAAAGTTGTAAAAAAAAAACTTTTAAAAGTCAAAATGAGACACTTAATTTGGGACAGATGGAGTATAATTTATTTTCTATCCTTCAAATACTATAAAAATTACACTAATACCTCAAAAGTTTGGGGGGGGGGGAGGTTGTGACCCTCTTTTGTCTCCATGTAGTTCCGCCATGCATGGACGGTATCACAGTGGGAGCATTGTGGGCAACTGCTCCCACAAACTTATTGTTAACCACTGTAATTTTTATGAAGAAAATGATATTTTCCAACTTTTCCTACATACATATATTAATTATATTCATGAATAATGAGTCATAATAGTGATCTGGCTTGGTGGTTAGCATCTGTTTTTGTTTTAGGGAAGACTTTAGTTCGAATTTCAAGTCTAACATTTTTTCCTCCCCTTTTCCATATACATTTGTTTTATTATCTTGTCTTTTTTCCTAAATTTGCTTTCTTAGTTGGCCTTTTTCTCCTACTTTTAAAATTTATTTCCTCATTTTTCTTTTTCTAATGTTACAAAAGATCTATAATTCATTAGTTTTACCAATTTTTAATTGAAATTACATAATAAAATGACAACTTCTTTTATTATTCTCTTAGAATTATATCGAATACTTTGCAATAATAACAAATTAGAACTTCGTAAAGACATAAACTCGTGAAGGATAATGCAAAGAAAACTCTTAGGTAACGTTTGGTTCGTGAAATTCAACGGAATTCGATGAAATTGGAATGTTTACTTCACGAATGAATAAGTTGAGTTGTAAGTTATCAAATTCCATCAAAAATATTCTACGATCGGGTTTAAATTTGTTTAACATTTATATTGTATCCAAACTCAAATTACTAAATTCTTTTGTACATCTTGAGTTAGACTATGATAAATAGTCGCCCCCATAAAAATATATCTCTGGTACCGCCCCTGATTGCATGTATATGTAACTAATACATCACTCTGAACTCTTTATAAATCATGTTTGAGGTGTAAACTTCTTCCTGATTGATCTTTTTTCATAGTTCTTTTTCAAAGTTCATTAAGACCTTTGCATAATTAACGTGACTATTTATGCATCACTAACATTGAGTTGAAAAGTTTTGTATATTAATCTAATATAATTAGAGAGATAGATAGTCAACTTGATGGATCAACATGACGCAATAGAATTATCGGGCATCAAATTTTTAATCAAAGCCAATAGAGTGGAAAATAACTAACATTGAGCGAGTTTAAGAATTCAGTTGAATAAAAATCATCATTGATGTATATTAAAGAATAGAAACCATGTTTGGCGCTTTGCAGGCGTTCATGGTGTTCTCCCTTCAGAAATCGTCCTAAACGCCTAGGTTGCAAATGGTCCAATGGTAATTACAAGTGGTGTCATTTATATATTTATATAACCCTTTATAAAATACTTAGAAAATTTAGTGAGTGCAATGGACCTCACATTTTCCATGCGAGACTTGCCCCTCCTTGATTTATAAGACCCCTCCCAATGGTGAACACCAACTGACGCATCAGCTGGTGCCACATCAGTGCCACATCAGCTTTTTCCAAAACTGACACAAACTGACACTACCCTGCCAACAGTAAAACATCAGTTAACATCACTTCTATTTTTTGAGACCCACACACTAATTTTTTTATTTATTTAAAACACAAACTTAAATAAAACATTTTTATTAAAACTAAAAACATTACATTAAAAGAAAAATAAAACGTTACATTAAATAAAATTAAAATATTACAAATGTAAAAAAAAAATACAATTATTGAAAAAAAATACATTTATTAAATTAAAAAATACAAGTAGCTAACGGGTACGGAAATTTGGTGGGAGAGTGGAAATGTGTGCGATTAACGCTTCGCGGAGTCGATGATGCACGACACGGTCGCGTAATTTCTTATCCATATGTAAGTGCGTTTCAACCCTTTCTTCCCACGATCGTTGAGGCATATTTTCTGGGTTTTCCGTATAGTCTTCCTCAAGTGGACACATATTTCGTCAATTGTCTTCGGTTATCATGTTGTGTAAAATTACACAACAATACATGATTCGACGAATTTTGTTGACAATGTATGGTCTAGCAGGGTTTTTGATAATTCCCCAACGGCCTTGAAGCACTCCGAATGCCCGTTCCACATCTTTCCTTGCAGATTCTTGGTATCTCTTAAACCTCGTCTCGGCTTCTGATATCGGATGCTTAAACGACTTCACAATCGTCGCCCATTCTGGATATATTCCATCGCCGAGATAATATCCTTTGTTGAATTGTTGACCGGCAATATTGAACACAACTTCAGGAGCCCTATCTTGTAGTAAGTCTTGGAATAAATCAGATTCATTAAGAACGTTGAGGTCGTTGCTCGATCCTGTAGGACCAAAGAAAGCATGCCAAATCCACAAATCGTAAGAGGCAACGACTTCGAGCATGATTGTTGGATAACCGTGATCACCTCGAGTGTATTGACCTTGCCATGCTATTGGGCAATTTTGCCAAGCCCAGTGCATGTAATCAACACTTCCCAGCATACCCGGAAAACCATGTAACTCCGCATGTCGTTGATGTAAACGTTGCACATCGTGGAGTGTTGGCCTTCTTAAATACTCATTTGAATATAGATGGAAAATACATTTACAAAAGTTGTCCAAACAATCGTAGGATGTTTGTTGACCCATATGTAAATATTCATCAAATGCGTCGGCGGCACAACCGTATGGCAATTGGCGTAAGGCAGACGTGACTTTTTGGAAAACATTAAAACCAGGCAATCCGGTTGCGTCTCGACGTTGACGAAAATAATCAAAGTAAGAGGGTAATGGCATGTGAGGGTACGATAATATACCTTGACAGATACGGATAAACAATGGGCGACTCATCCGAAACCGATGCCGAAAATAATCTAGAGGGAATGTCGGTTGCTCGGCAAAGTAATCTTGATATAAACGTTGTCCGGCGCCCAACCGATCTCTAGGTAAATAACGTCTTGGAGCTCGAGGAATACGAAATGTAAATTCGGTATTCTCGTCCGAATCCGAATCTTGTGCGTCGAGATTATTTATCCTAGCGATCGAATTCCGGACGGCCATAACGGAACTCAAATCATCGTGGTCGGAATCGGATGACGACATTATAATTTTCAAGTTTACTTTTTTGTGTAGATGAAAAATGGGTTTTAAGAGGGATATATATTGTGAAGTGGAAATGGGTTAAAATTGTGTTGAAAGAGGTGTTGAAAGAATTGTATATTTTGTTGAGTGAAATTGGTATAAAAATATGTTGTTTCTGGTATGTATATATAGTGTGTAAAAAATTGTGTTTTTTTTGTTTGTTTGTTTTAAACTTCAACGGCATTTTTATTTTTTTTAGCCGTTTGACACCCAAAAGAACACCGATGCGGCCCCCCCTCTATTCCCATTTCCCTTCGGTTTGGCGACGTTTTCTACCGACGGGCCATGCCATCGGCGTCGGTTGCGTCGCTCGAGCCGACGAAGATCACCGACGTACCGTTGGTTGGGGTCTAACAAGTGCATTGGTAGCCGGATAGTTTGCGGTGTTAACCTCATGTGATAGAGACCCTTATTACAGGTTTTTATTTTTCTAATGCCTATTATCTATATTTTGTTGTTATTATTATATTATCTGTATCTATTTTTCTAATGCCTATTATCTATATTTTGTTGTTATTATTATATTATCTGTATCGTTAATAAACTAAGATATATTATTTATTAATTTTTATTTTTCACATTTTTCATTTTTCTTTAATAAGTTGTTAAGGAGAAAACAAGTCGTAATATTCACCTAAACAAAATTTAACTTATATAGATCTAACTAATTTTAACTTACAGAACATTATTTTGTATCATGAATAGTTGATATAAGTAAACAACTCTTAATACATGTTTTCGTAAGTGAGGGAATACAACAACAGAATTCATATGATATGACGTATTTTAAAGAAGCGTTTATGGTACAGATCGGCAATGCACTTTTAACTTTTGTCCCAATGTTACCAGTAAACCGGTTTTATTATCAATGTCGGCAACACACTTTTACTTATTGTCCCAATATCACCAATAAACTAATTTTATTACCAATGTTGACAACGAACTTATGAAAATATTTCAAGGTCACCAAAATAACTTTTTTTTAACAAGCTATGTTTTAAATTAGTTGATGTGGTGTTGCCATGTCATTTCATTTATGTGACTAGGCTTTCATGTAAGCTAAACATGTACACGTATGGTTAACTCAATCTTCTCCGATTGACTAACATGTAATTTTCAGCTACATTTTCGAAAAGATGTAGCAAGTGCGTTTAGATTCGCTGAAAAGCGGTGATTAGCGTAAAAGTAGCTAAAAATTACATGGTAGTCAATTAGAGAAGGTGAAGTTAATCATGCATGTACATGTTTAACTTACATGGAAGATTGGTCAAATAAATGAAATGATATGGTAACACCACATCAACAAATTCAAAACGTAGCTCGTTAAAAAAGGATTTATTGGTGACCTTGAAACATTTTTAACAAGTTCGTTGTCGACATTGGTAGTATAATTAGTTTGTTGGTGACATTAGGATAAAAAGTAAAAGTTTGTTGTTGATATTGATAATAAAACCGGTTCCTTTGTGACATTGGACAAAAAATAAAGTACGTTGGTGATCCGTACCATAAACCCTTTAAAGAAAGAAATAATTATCCCATCATAATTCAAAGCGCAGGGGTAAATAAATTCCTCGTTCAAATCAAATTGTCCGATCTAAATAATCTACTCGTTAATTCGATTTGATTTCATTCAAAAACCATTAAAAGGGGGAGTAGATAGATACAACATAAAAAGTATCTTCTACAACATACTGTACAACAGTTACAATTCACAGTATAACTTATTATAGCATAATTTTAATGTTTGAATCAAATTGTTTGGTGTATTTAACACCTCCCTTAAAAAAGACTTTTTCACATATTATTAACAAAGAATATATATATATATTATTTTATTCCATGATAGAAGGCAAAAAGACCAAAACATCCATGGTTCCGTTCCCTTGACCTAGCACAATAAAATTTGGCGCGAAGGACATACCTGGAATTCCAGTGATTCAGTGAAATTGGACTACAAAAGCAGTTCATCTTCTTCGAATTAGGGTTTGGGGCAAACAAACAAAAAACTCAGACAAACGAGAGAAATGAAGCAGCGGAGGGAATGGATGTTTCTCGAGGGTTGTTGACCCCCTCCGCCGCTCGTGATTTTCCACTTTGCCCCAATTTTTAACAAGCCTTTTTTACTACTATACATGTACGAAGTATCATATATCATCATGTATCTATCTATATCTATATCTATTTAATCGATAGATCAGCTTGTTTACACGCAAATATCGCAATCCATAACAACCATCGCCAACCCAGTAACAACCACAGGGATGATTCATGTAATTTACTCTTTTATTTCTCAGAAGGGAAGTGACATTTATAATGTATGCGCCAAAACTATAAAATAGAGGCTGTGATGATGAATTTCTGTTTCTGTTTGTCTGAGTTAAGTGGTCAAAGTTTGAGATTCACGTATCTTGGCGGGGCAACTTTCCGGCGGTCCGATACATTCGATGCCGCCGTGATTATTGCAGCCATGGCGGCTTTATCCTCTTTGTTCCAATTGTTTTACAGATCTGAGCCTCGTTCTTTTTAACTAATTAAGTTTCTTTATATTGATATATAAGTTGATGATTGGGATGTGCATGTTTTCAATTGCTTATGTTTTGTCTTCCCTAAATAATCTAAATTTGGTGAATCTGTTGATGTTTGTTTGTTTGTTGAAAAAGTGTTTATGAAGGGCATTTGGTCTAGTGGTATGAAAGTATCCCATTAACTTCAAGTTTGTGTGTTCAAGCATCACTTGACAGTTGACACAATGTGTGCATAATGTATGCATTTGTTTGGTTTATATGTGTGGGATTATACGCATTATGTTGGGTAAGTTGTAGGTTTACCGTTCTCAAAAGATGTGGGTTTGCCATTATAGAAATACATTTTGGTGAATTTTGATCCATTTACTTTTAACTATGTTTGACCTGTAAGGAGATAAATTGCTTCCCAAATTGACCCATTCAATAAAATGGTTTGAATTTGCCACCTTTATAAATGAGGCTGTGATGAAGAGTCTTTTAAATGTCTGAGAAGATTGAGCAAAGATGAGATATACTGTATCTTGGCGGGGCGATTCTCTGGCTGTTTTGTGTGGAAATCGAATGCTCGTCTTTCTTTTTAATACTAACGCAGCCGAGAATTCGCAGTCATGGCTGTTGAATTCTCTTTTCTTTGATCCTTCTTTAGACCTGAGCCTCTTCATCGTCATAGCTGAACGTTTTTATATCTTTTAGTACACAACTCACGTTTTGGAAACAAATTAGAGAACTTTAACTTACGATTTAGTCATTTCTAGCTTTAACCTTGACTTTTATGATCTCGTATCACAATAAATTGGCTTTCTCAACTTCACTGTTGACTGTACTTGTGTCTTTTGAATCAGACACTTGATAATCGATTCTTTATAATATTTGTCTTGTTGCCACCAAGTTTCTGATGTTTGTTTAGCTCTTTGGTGAGGAAATATGGCCATTACCTTGACTGCCCAGTCGCAGTCATATTATGTTGGTCCTGATAGGAACAATGTGACAACATTATCGATTTAGAAGTAATGTGACTGTGATGGTGTGATCTCGAGAGGCTTATTGAGCTGTTTAATGTAGTGCGAGAATGATAGTATAATGACAACATAATCAGTCCCCAGACAACCCAAGCATAATTGGATATCAGAAATAAGGTAGCTATAGATTTGAGTTTATATGCCATGTGAGATACTGTATAACTTAACTGTTTGATTTCTTTATATTTGTTGATTCTGGACAGGTGGCATCACTCTAATTGATCCGGCTTTGAAGTCTTCCATCTCACACCCGTCACTGCACCTGGTCAGTTATACTCACTTCTGATAATTTTAGGTGGTAATTGTAGTTATTTTAGGGTGTCATCTCTTGTCACATATGTCCCATAATTCATAAACCTTTTAATTTGTGATAGTAAGCATCAATTGTGCTACCAGTTTATTACAGTTGAACAATAACTTATGTTATTAGTGTCTATGACTGTTATTGTGTTATAAGTTCAAATTGTTACTTGAACCATTTATGAGATGACCAAGTTACTCATATTATTTGTGGTCTGTATTACCCACACGTGACAACTTACAATATATTACTGTGTTTAGGGCAATGATTATGGAACGCTTAAAAGACTTTGATGGTAGGGTCGAGCCTGGATGGTTGGTTTTACTTTTTAGGCAAGCATAGAGAATGATGAATTTTTTTACATCGTTGCTTTGATCATCGGGGTACAGTTTCTCAATCAGGTCCTACTGTTGTTTAAAACATTCTTGTATCCGTTTCAAGAATTAGTACAATACGTGAAGCAGTTTGTGAGAGCTGATCCAATAATCATGATTTTGTTTGTAGCAGCTAGAAGTTTGTTACAGCAAGCTACTTAAAGAGACAATACTGTGTGCTGTGTAGATTTCGGAAAGCAGTTTCATGTCTGAAAGTGTATCGAGGGCCTGAGGTTATTGATTTATGTAATACGTCTAGTTTAATGATAGATCATTCTAAGCCTAACATAGAATGGTTGTTTTTAATTGCAGGTGGCTTTACTCTGTTACATTGAACTGAAATAGTGAAGTCAAGACATATTGCTTGTCCTAACGGGGTGACCAGGAAGAACCAACTTCTTTTATGTTGCTAGTTTTAACCTGAACTCATGTAGGAGAAAAGCCAAATAGGATAAACGAACGCGATGCCTGAAATAATGACCTTTTCACACAAGGTGAATTCGTGTCACAAAGTGTATATGCTGCGGAAATTAGGGATTTATGATTATATCTTGTTGCTTATAAGTTTTTATGATGGATGATTGATTTATTAGTCGACTGAGCTATTCGGTTGTGTTTTGTATAGGGAACCGAAGTTAGAAGCGTTGAAACATTATGAATATCGAAATGTTGTTTGGTTATCGAATTATCTTCATTCATGGGTGGTGCACTTTATAGTTTATACACTTTACAATGGAATGGCAGTACTTTTTTAACACCAAAGGTTTTAGACAGTACACTTTACGTTACAAATGGCGTTTTTCCAGTATTTATCAATTTATTTCATTCAAATTCAAATGTCTTAAAAATGAAAGGGCTCTTATACTAGGCTTGAAAATAATCACAATAAAAAAAATTTATGTTCTTTTTTAACAGATACAACATGATTCAAAGTTTTAAACAGAATGTATAAGGTATGACCAAACCAACTTGCCACATTACGAGTCACAAACTGAAGGGCAAAACAGTAATTTCACTAAAAGAACAGAACTCAGCTACCATGAAAACCAGAGCTCTACCAGTGACCAAGATTTGGGGCAAACCAAAAAAACTCAGACAACAAATATTTTAAAAAAGGAGGCAGCAGAGGGAAGGGGATGTTTTTCTTGTAGGGTTGTTAACCCCCCTCTGTAGCCAATGATCTTTGATTTGCCCCCTCATTTCAACAACCCTTTTTAATTTTCCGGGAACAAGAATTGCATCTACTGTATAATTTTTAGGGTTAATTGTTTCGTTATGTATTAAACTTTCACCTTTTATTGTTCCCTTGGATTATGAGCTGGATCTTGTTACTGGATTGATTGATTCTTGTTGATCACACTTGTTTCTGTTCTATTCTTTTGCATATCTTTTTTCATGGCAAGATTTGGATTCTGGTTCTGGTTTGATGTTTTACTTATAAGATACTCGTGTTCAAACACCTTATGCCAGCAATAATAACAACAATAATTAGAGGCGATGATGATGATGACGGTTGGTGATTTTATTGTTGTCTGAGTTAATCGGTCAAAGTTTGAGATTTACCGTATCTTGGCGGGGTAATTTTCTCGGAGGTTTCATGGTGGAAATTCGACATTTTTACCATTGTAACAGCCGTGATCTTTGCAGCCATGGCGGTTTGATCCTCTTTGATCGATTGTGTAACAGATTTGAGCCTCCTTACTTATATCTCTCTGAGTTTTTATTTTTATTTTGAACTAATGTTAACAAATGGTTCAGTCTTCCGAAAGAAAAGAAAATTTCAATTGTAGTGTATTTTTAATTCCTTTTGAATTGATTTTGAACTTCAATATGCAACTGTACTGATAATGTCTTTCACTCTATTGAATCAAAACCCTTGCAAATCATATCTTAATTCAAATTTTATTTGTTGTCATTGTGTTTCTGTCGTCGTTAATTGTTTGTTAGGTGGCACCAAAACTAATAAGAGCTTCATTAAATAGGTGCTGCAATTAGAGTAGAGGTGACTATTGAATTGAGATTACGATATTGTAGCATTACCTAGATTGTCGTGGTTATGCAGTTAGTCCAACTTGGCCACCACTGCAGCTTAAATACACTGATGGATTCTGCACGGACACGATTATGTGCCGAATTTACTATAACCTCTTCAGTTTGTTTGCTGCCTGATGTTGTTTTGAAAGTTGTTTTCACATGACCATTTGTGACAACAGGTAGTACTAGAAATGCAGTTTTTTGAAGTTACTTTTCTTTTCTTAGTAAAATTCCAAGTTGTTTCCGCCCTGCTAATACCGTTGATTGTCAAATTGATTAGCACTGACTATTGATAAGTTTTTGTGTATCAATTTCCCTAGTTGCTATTTCCTGTTTCTCCTCTTAATGGATCATGCTGTATGCTTTAGGGAAACTGCACGAGTCTCTTTGCATAAATCCAAAAGCTGTTCAATTTTGTAGTAGTAAAGGCTTTTTATGTGCAGTCGACTTGTTTCAAATGAGCAATATCATAAACATATGTTCACGCTGTTATTTCTTCGTTGTTGATACTGTATGTATAAAGTTAAAGTCTTGTATACTCTGTGAACGTATTGAGGATCCATGAGATTACCAACTCATTTGTTTTTTCCCTGTGCACTTGTATTGGTGCATCACCTTTTGGTTTATAAACATGGAATGCCTCAAGAACGGTAACAATCAAATCCAGTATGCTTATTTAGACTTTGTTGAAGCTTAGAGGGTTGTTTTTATGCAGATACAAATGATGAACTGATTTCAACATTGCTTCTTTGATCAGGTGACGTTTAGGTGCAGTTTCAGACTTGCGGTTATTCAGTATTCAAGAACTTGTAAAGTTCATGGAGGAGTTTGTGAGAATTAGTAGTTATTATGAACCTTGGTTTAGGTTGTTAGATAACATCATGAAGTTAGTTAAAGCAAGCTGCTAGAAGAGTAAATTCTGGGTGTAGTTTTTGTATATGTTCAGAAAACATTCATTTACTATTGTCTTTGAGGTTTGATCGATGCAGGCTGGTACATTTTCTGTAGTAGTCTGCTAATGTTTCCTTATACGGTTTAATACATTAATGACCACCAAATGAGAAATCGATAAGTTATACTCATGCATGCTACTTGTTAACACTTAGTTATGTCATTGTTTATTTGTTTAGTAGTCTATAAATATGGTGATCCCCAGGTGCTTTTTATGTTGTACCATTGAATTCCATTTGAAGTAAGTAAGCCCATTTCTTCTTTTGGTTCTTCCTATTTCTAGTAGTTTCTAATTGTGATCGAGTTCATTAAGGATGTTTAATGTAAATGTATTTTCTTGCAGAGATATGAAGTAGAGGCTGAGCAGAAGATGCTACAAGAGGTTTGTTCTGACTTCGAAATCTTGTTCACCGTTTGTTCAAATATGAGGATGATAGTGAAGAGGAGACCCAAGTAGTCAGCCGAGTGTTTGTAGTTTGATCAAGTTGGTCATTTTACATTCAGCTAACAGTTATATCAGCTGTTTCTTTCTGTTTTTGTTTAGTTGTTGCTTGTGTACTTTGGTTTCGTATTTGGTAATGGTATTCTGCATATTTCTAAAAAAAACAAACCCTTCTTTATATTCTATTGGGAGTGAGTGAGATATCGTGAGTTCCTCCTTTCGTGTCGGAGTCGAAAGTGTCCGCAGCCAAGTAGCCAACTGAAATGAGTTCTTAGTTTCAAAGTCTGCTTACCTATAGCTTGTTGTAATTACCTGATATGTGGACCGTATTTACATGGTACTCGTAATATATATAAGATTTGTTGTTTGAATAATATAGCTTGTGGTTCTTACGTTTCTTGCCATCAATATTGGCTTTGATTATTGATCCTACAAACTTTGGAGCACGGATGTGATGTTTTAACCCATGGTCAGTGTGGCGGAGCTAGAAACTTTAACCATGGGTAGCAAAAAATAATTTGAGACTCGCCTCACTTCGCAACTAGTTGGTTTGATCAAAACTAAAAGCCGAAATCTATAAATAATAATCAACTATTGGTCTATTGATAAATGTTGAACCAAAAGAGAAACTTGGAACTATGAAATTGATAAGTAAAAAAAACCCTATGATGCTATGCTTAGGGTGTTCAAATGGTCGGGTTTCGGTTTAGTGGAGTTATTCGGTTTGTTTGTTCGGTTTTTGAAGAAAATAAAAATTATCCAATAACCAAACCGGAACTACACAAACCCAATCCAAACCAACCGAATACCAATCGGGTTAATCGGTTTGGGGCCCGTAAATCCAAAAATACTAAGAAAATAACTCCAATCTTTCGGAAAATGGAAGTATATTTTACTCAAAATTATATTTATTAGACTAACATTTATCATTAAGAGATAATTTATGAGTTTTTATTTTATTCATTTAATAATCATTGTCTTACTTAATTGTTATCGACCATGACTAAAATAAAAAATGAGGATTAACTTTTATATGTAAGTGAACTATAATAATGGATGTATAAGGTGATAAATAAAAACATGCTACTAATAAAATGAGCACAATGAAAAAAGATAAATTTAATGAGATAAGAAGTGTGTGATATATTATATAAATCCATCCTATGTATAAAAAACTTAATACTACTATATCGCGTTTTCGGGTTAGCTCCAGATTGAAATTTTCTAATCCAAATCCGAACCAAAAATCAGTTATAATATCGGTTATAACCAAATAACCGAACCAAATTCAAATAATCCGAAACCAATTAAGCCAAACCTATTTGAATTGGACAGTTTTTCGGTTCAAACCAAAGTAATGAACACCCCTAGCTATGCCTATGCTATAGCAAAGATTCTAACTTTTGATGTTTTATTTGGTTGTGCAATGGACTAGCCAACCAAGCTAAAGAGTGATATTTGTTTTAGTTTGTTAGGAGCACAACTTAAGTAGACTAATAGCATTATTAAATAACCAACAATTATCGACATTTTTTATACTTTGTTTTCTAGATTCGCATGTAGCACCGGCTACCCCTTGAACCAATGTATGTCCGCCCCTGCCCATGGTAATATTCACTAAATTTGTACACGTTTGATATAATAAAATCATGTGTTTATTTTTACATTTTATACTTTTCATTGCTATTGTATGAGTTTAACTTCAAAAACTTTTATAGGATCTACCGAATTTGTAAATATAATATATTGTATGTAAAATTACCTTTTTGAGTAAGACCCAAATAGGAAAGTTTCCTCTTTTTTCAACCACAAAAAAGAAATAATACATATAATAGATCATATTTACAAGTACTAAATACAATGATACAAATGAAACTATGTCACATACAATAATAAAAGTGTAAAGTTAATACATAACGAAACAATAAACCCTAAAATCATAAACCCAGTAATTTGAAAAAATATTATAATATTTAAATGGATCGATCCAGTTCGTGATACGATCCAATTGAATATGGATCGGATTACGATCCATTCTCGTTGATCATGGATCAGATCAATATCCATCCATTTTCATTCATTGACAGACCTAAATTCAATTATTAGAATTATAATAATTAAATATGAAATCTTGGTTCACCAAATTTAAACTGTAAACTCACGTTTTATTAACATATACTAGCATCAAACCCGCGCGCAGTAGCGGGTGAAGAATTCACACGTTGGTATTGAGAGACAAATTAAAGATTATTGAATTTCTCATTATTGTTTTGCGGTGGAGAAATAATTCAGCCGTTTAATTCCTTGAGTATTATTTAGTTTATATTTCGTTTGTAGATATCTTGATCATAGTAAGTTGATATTTCATTTTCAGGGAGGTTGATTGTTAATATGATTTGAATGTTGAATTGATTATCAAGGGTAGTTTAGTCATTTCTTCTAGTTGAGTACAATTTAAGATAAGCTGTAAAATGCTTTATATGTTAGATACATATGAACCAAATGGAGACTAAGAAACATAAGTTTCTAGCAATGCAACTTGATCATAAGTCATGGCAGCGTTCCAGTAGCGAAGTATTATGTATGATCTTATATGGAACACTAGATCATAACCCGCAAAATTTGCGGACTATTGTATAATTTTACTACAAAAGTTATATTAGATTGAAAAGAAAAAAAAACCTTGTGTATCTATTAATACTATGTTTTAAGTTTGTCAAATATAATGAAGTAAGAATAACTAAAACGTGTATTTTTATTCAATAATGTTACCACAATTAGTGTAGATGTCTAAACATATAAATTAATCGATAGGTATTATGTATTTTCTCTATTAACTTCAAATAAGTGTTACACATAAGTAGACTCACCTGAGCATTAGATTCAGTACCTTGCGATTGCATTAGCCATTTCCTCAGGTTTAGAAGTACCAGCAATAAGTCATTTCTTCATTTGCTCGTTTAGACCCATAATATACATATCCCTTGTAAAAACAACAGCTGCCGATCTATACAGTAACACACTGGGCAAGCTTGAGGACCATCCAAAAAATGATGGAAGTAAAGGATAAAAAGTTGCACATGGGTGTATATATATCAAAATAATTAACAGTTACATACAAATTATTTATAGTTGCCAACAATATCACAAGAAAAAGAAAAGAAGACTTCAAAATGGGTGATGTGTTTATAAATGGGGTGGGCAAAATAGGTGGCTCAGATTATGGGTAAAAATCGCACTTATAATAGGGGTCAAAATGGGTTAGAGCAACCAGCATGCAATTTTTTCATCTCCCTTAAATAAAGATTTCAGTTACTGCTCTTAAAGATTATGGGTCAGATTAACAATTACATACAAATTATTTATAGTTGCCAACAATATCACAATAGAAAGAAAAGAAGACTTCAAAATGGGTGATGTG
Organism: Pseudognaphalium luteoalbum; assembly: GCA_963422505.1. NCBI lineage: Eukaryota > Viridiplantae > Streptophyta > Magnoliopsida > Asterales > Asteraceae > Pseudognaphalium > Pseudognaphalium luteoalbum. The sequence goes on from OY730192.1 coordinate 53,243,516, forward strand.
TTTATAAATGGGGTGGGCAAAATAGGTGGGTCAGATTATGAGTAAAAATTGCACTTATAATAGGGGTCAAAATGGGTTAGAGCAACCAGCATGCAATTTTTTCATCTCCCTTCAATAAAGATTTCAGTTACTGCTCTTAAAGATTCATGGAGTGACCACATACAACCGTTCCTAAGCTGTATATATAAGCTACATGTAATGCTTTTTAAAGAGAAAAAATTCGCAACACGAGGTTCCATACAACTGCTTGTTGCAAACTTTTGGTTCCTCGTCATCCTTAAAAAAAACAAAAATAAAGAACTGCAATTCTAAATTGCAACCATCTATTAGTCAAAAATAGATTAAGAGTGATATCAAAAAGTGACTTTCAAGAACCAAAATGAACGGACCGATCATGCTTATTTTATTTTATTTTGTTTCAGATACTTAACATAGCTAATAGATTTGATTGGTACTTGTGAATTATGTAGCATGATGTAGAAAGCTTAAGGTAAGCCACCTTTGTCAATGAGTCAGAAGACTCAAAACTTTGGATACCTGATATATATAATACAAAAGTGTCTACTTTATTTTCAAATCTATTTATTCATCATCACAGCCAGGAGCTTTAGCTTTTCTGGTGAACTGCAATATATTAAAAGGCGAGCATTAGATAAACATTATGAATAAACTCTCATAATATAAATTTAGATTCAAAAGCAATACATAACTAAATCAACCAATCATACTGGTATAAGTTTTGTTCTGCTATATAATTCAACTTAGATGGAAAAGATAATAGAAACAAAAACTGAAAGCAAATACAATTTTTTCTTACTTGAGGGTGTAATCGAATTGTAAGAAATCCATTTCTCCTTCTTACTTTTACCATCACGTCCTTTTTGGTTGACCTCATCATTATCAACAACGAATTTAGAAACAAAAAAACTTATATTACTTTTAAGAATAATCGATATTAGAACCGTTACAATATATTGGCATACAGAATTAGAATAAATTCATCTCAAAGGACATGATTGCTAACAGCTACTTTTAGCTCATTAAGCCTTTGGTTATGCTCTTAAAAGTTACTGCACATATTCAACATCAAAAGCTAAGGCTTCTGCATTAATCTCTCATCTCATCACATATTTATTTCATACTAATAATATATAATATGTAACTGAAAGAGTAAAAGGTGTTCCAAATATTGACCACTCTCAGACTGTAAGCCTCTTATATTTTGTTCATATAAGAAATGGAAACATACCAAGATCATGTTTCTGATTAGATAAATTCTATGATTGTAAGCCTACTTGCTTTGGTACTGCATTTAAAATTTGGTACTGCTTTTAAAATAAAAGCAATATAATTAGTTAGACTCCAACCTATAATAACTTGGTATTTAAAAAACCCATAAATATCTGCCAAAATAATACATGTCGCAATTTGTCGACCTTACCCTGACTTTGCTAGCTTCACCCTCAAATACCAGCCACAATGATAAATTAAACACATAAATATCATCACGTACTACTTTGTGAGCGAAATTGTCGAATGTGCTTAATTCATAAAGTCAATATTTACCTGTTCCCAATCATAAAATTGGAACTCTATAGCTTGTGTTTCTGGATGTTTAACGACCATATATACTTCCTCATTCCATTCTAGATTCAAATTCCTATAATTCACTTGCATTGACACTTATCAATGCGACGGACCCAAATATCATCCATTATGTTAGAATTACTACGGCCCGTATACTATTTCCGGTGATGACTTCTGCATGTGAAACAGATGGGCTATTTCCATTCAAGATTTGCCTCATTGGTATGAGTGCATCTTCTGGGCTAGCTGACTGTCTATGATCAGGTTTAGTGGGGTACATAGGAGTAGACATTTGGGGTGATACTGAGAATCTGCCTTCTGTTTTTGGAAATAAATATCTAGTACACTATGTAGACTGTCATCATTAATTGTTCTTAAGCTTTGTCTTCTAATGCTTCCTGAAGGAGTAGGATCCGCTGACGTGACAGAGCCAAGCTGTAAAAGTATTGTGGTTAACCATGTTGACCGTTCACCTGAAAGTCTTAATTGTTTCTCAGCCTTAGAAAGAAGTTTCAAAGCATGCTTTAATTTCTACAGTTCAGCTTATGTCATTGGTGATCGGTTTACAACCATTAATATTAATAATTAGCAGAGCAGAACAATTTGTGGATTGGCCAGTAAAAAAAATGTAAATTTATGCCAGTGATCAAGACTATATATAAGATGTGGCAATTTCAACCCATTTAGCTTAAATGAAAACAGATCAAATGGGTATAGAGTCTGTTGAAGGGTATACTTAAAGCATTAATGTAGAAACATCCTAAATCAACTCGCTAAATTGGCCAACTCTGAATGAGTTGAATACAACCAGATATCAGAGTATGCCGAATTGGGTAATTAAATAGCATGTACACGAGCTGCATTCTTCATATACTACACAACTTAAACCTAAAGCCACACAATTAGTCAATTGTGAAACGCGTGAGTGCATGTATTCTACTAATTACCTGGTTGATAACCCCATAAAACGGTATCCCCTACCATATATGTTGCTTGATTTTCTCTAACAGATTCAATGAATATGTTATCAGGATAAATAATGAAGGATTTCCTTTCCTAAATAATATGAATGTACATAGACTATCTAGTATCTGCAATTTGCTTAAACATTTAACATGTTCCATGCAAAACAGATGCAATTTCTTTTCGTTAAAAGCATCGGCTAGAGGATTATTTCTCATACTTTTTCAAAAGCAAGCATCATAGATGATGGATCAAGTGCAATATCGCCTAATAGCCTAGGCTCCCAAACAACAAAAGTGTTCCCACCTCATAGATCTCATCTTTAATAGTTAAAATAACATCCATTGCCATGCCAGTGACTTCAGAAAAATATTATCAAAAGCGGTAACCCCATAACCAAATCAAATAATGAAACCCAAATATGATCCCTAACTATCCAGCATTCATTACATGCACCGATACACTTATACTATGTAAATACAAAAGTTTTTAAGGGCAGGGCAAACTGATTTATAAGAGAGACCAAATTTAGTACCCATTTAAGTCATGTTCCATATTTGACTAACACTTTGATATACACATGATAGTACTTCATTGTGTTGCAACTAATTTTGAAAGATTAACATTGTGTTGCAACTAATGCTTTAGCAACGTGTAGTCATTGCGTATTTCCAAAAACTGTTCAATTTTGTGGTAGAAAGGCTTTACTGTGCTGTCTCGACTTGTTTCAAATGAGCAATATCATTCACTGATGTTCATGCTTTTTTGTCTACGTTGTTGAAACTGTATGTATAAAGCTGAAGTCTTGTATAATCTGTGAACGTATTGAGGATCCATGAGATTACCAAATCATTCGTTTTTTCCCCGTGCACTTGTATTGGTGCATCTGCTGTTGGTTTATCAACATGGAATGCCTCAAGAACGGTAACAATCAAATCCAGTAAGCTTATTTGAGATTTTGTTGAAGCTTAAAGGGTTGTTTTTATCTAGATACAAATGATGAACTGATTTCAACATTGTTTTTTTTATCTGGTCACATTTAGGTGCAGTTTCAGACTTTCGGTTATTCAGTATCCATTCCAATTGCTGTTGGACTTATTGCTGTATTCAATCTCAAAAACTTGTAAAATTCATGGAGGAGTTTGTGAGAATTCATAGATTTATTATGAATCATGGTTTAGGTTTGTAGATAACAGCATGAAGTTAGTTAAAGCAAGCTGCTATAAGAGTAAATTCTTTATGTAGTCTTTGTTTAATGACCACCAAATGACAAATCATAACTTAGGACTTGAAATTATTAAATATGAAATCTTGGTTAACCAAATTCACAACTTTAAACTGTAAACCTACATTTTATTTACATATAAGATCCAAATGTAGACTAAAAGAAACAAAAGTTTTCAGCAATATAAGATAAGTATCTGGGAATGCATCTAACTTGTATCAAATGTCTATTGTATGCATCTAACTTTTAAAAATGGCTGATTGTATGTATTTTGATGATGTGTCGTTCGTTTAAGATGTCACGTGGCATCCTTAGAAGATGACATGTCATCAAAATACATACAATAAACCGTTTTTTAAAATTGGATGCATTAAATACACCTCCCGTAAGTATGATACATAAAATAGACATTTTGAACAAGTTAGGTGCATTCCCAGGTACTTATCCCTTATAGCAATACTGACTTGATCATAAATCATGGTAGCGAACGTATGGTCTTTTGATAATATGAAAAAAAAACTACCTTTTCAGATCTTACGAAATTAACTTGTTTATCAAAAGTGTTACACATGATGTTTATATAAAGTTACTAGTGAATCTATCATGGCCCTGTAAAAAATGGTTGCCGTTGATTATTTACAATGCAAGTGTTTGATTAAAATTGAAAGAGTTTTTTAGGACCATAACACGTAACGAACTAAAAAAAAGTCTTTATATACAAGTGGGGATTTTTTAATAAAATAAGTTCATAAAGTTAAATCTACTTCAAGTAGATTATAAAAGTCCTTAAAAGCTTCCGGCGTGTTGGACACGAGGTTATTGAGAAATTTTAAGGGTTTGAACTTCCACTCTTTTAATAAGACTCACCATACAAAATTTGTTTGGCCACACATATAAAAATGAGGACTTGCTAAAGAATAAGCCCACATAATCCCTAAAAAGAAGTTTTTTGGATTAGTTTTTGAATAGAAACCCCAATTACAACCACAAATGTCAGCTTCAACCTCGGTTTCAACCCATTATTGCCAAAAACACCCATCTTCAGCCCCACCATCAACTCTAGTCCAAGATACACTTCATGCTACAAGCTCCAGCTCAAGTCACAAACTACAGTTCCAACTACGTGTTACCCAACACACTCTAAGTACTTCTAGCGTGGATAAAAGAAATTCCCTTTCTTAAAAAAAATATTCAAAGAAAGGTGTAGAATGAGAAAGTGATACGTTTTATAAAGTGGATAATAAGATGTAGACGTGACTATATAAGTGTGTATTTCGAGTTTATACCTAAAGTATACTTTTATAAAGATAAATATTTGATAAAGTGAAAGAATTCGTATGTATATGTATTTTTGTTTAAACAATTAAGATAAATTAAATTATCATCGTTTTTATATGTAGTTGAGGACACATGGTGAAAAATGAGATGTATAAATGTCCAAATTATAGAACATATAATTCTTTTCACTTGATTAATGAAATTGTAAAGATTGATAGGATATATGTACAATTAATTTGATTTTAATTATGTAAATATTATATTCAGTTTTTCCAAGATATCTACAATAATTTAATGGCTTAAAAGAAAGATAAAATACAAAAACTACACATATAGTTGTGTTTAAACCACTTTCAATGTAAACTAAATAACTAAACTGACACGTTATATTTCTCAAGAAAGACTAAACACTGTCGATGATAAACTGAAGAGCCGAACTTTTTGGGCCTCACATATATTAATAATATTTGCTTTATATACCTAAAACAAAGACAACAACAAAGAAATTTTTGCCCACAAAAATCCTCATCCACCGTCTTTATTCCGATGGGTCTGACGCTTCAAAGATGGATCCGTGCCAATGGTTTCATCTAAGACGCCCTGAAGATGGTCCTAAGACCACTCCCACGGCACATCACTTTAGTGATGTGTGTTGGATAACTGACACGGTTGACACCATCATGTCACTTTGTTGCATCTGTGAAAATGCTTCTAAACTGACGTGAAAACTGACTCATTTTTTTTTTAGTGTAGTATATTAGTAAAATGTGAGGTTCAAAAATTGGAATGAGAATATCATTGTTTGCACATTTACATCTGTTGTATGTTAGTTTCAAAAGTGCTAATGTGACATTAAGATAATACAAAAAACAAAACTAACGTTGAAATAAATTAATGTACTCCTACCTTTCTACATACAGTCCTACTAAGTTGTCACCATTTCCACCCATGACTAAAAGTCCGAAAACACCCTTGCTATCTCAGAGCAATAAGGACACGTTGAAGGTCAAAACAGGAATTAAGACCCAAAAGGTCGAAGTCATCTACCATAAAAGCAGAGGTCCACACCAAACTAGATTTGGGGCAAACCAAAAAAACTCGGACAACAACTAAATAAACAAAGGGAGGCAGCAGAGGGAAGGGGATGTTTTTATTAAAGGGTTTGTTAACCCCCCTCTGTTGCTGATGATCTTCGATTTGCCCCCTCATTTCAACAACCCTTTGTTTCTGTAACACGAAAGCCAGTTGGATCCTGTAGAATATATGTATACTGTAGTATAGATTAATTTACATTTTTCGTCTACCTGGTTTTCTGTTTCTGTCTGGTAGACTGGCAAATTAAAGATATATACTTTGTGATCTCTATGCTAATACTAGCTGAATGCTGATTCTGATTCTGTTAATTTCATATATCCTTTCCGGAATAATTAACCATGCCATGCCATCCATGAGACAAACAACTATAGTTAGAGGCGATGATGACATTGATGATTGTTGGTGAATACGTTGTTGTCCGAGTTAATCGGTCAAAGTTTGAGATTTATCGTATCTTGGCGGGGTAATTTTTACGGAGGTTTCATGGTGAAAATATTGTATTTTTACCATTGAAACAGCCGCGATGTTTGCAGCCATGGCGTTTAGATCCTCTTTGTTCCGATTGTTTGCAGATCTGAGCCTCGTCCTTGTATTATCTAAATCATTTTCTTTTTCATATTTACTGTAATCATACTAGTATTATTTATCGTTTTTAAAAATTTTGATTTTTGGACAAGTGATATGAATGGTTTGATGGTTCCAAAGTAATGAAAAAATAGACTATGAATCCATCCATCCATAAATACGTAAAATAAGAAAAATGCAATTTACTTGTGGTAAATAACGGAATAATTTTATCTTTTTCGTATGAAGTCAAAGATTTTCAGCAAAATATCTTAGATAACTTATTGATTTTGACAATGTAAATTCAATATGACCATTCGTAATCGTAGAGATCGATAAGGGCTTTGTATATAATTTTTTTTTTTTGAAAATAAGTAGATTTTTCACACTTATATATGTAAAAAATAAAAGCTCACATTTAAAGTGTGAAGAAATTACAAATATTTAATAATTAAAAGTTTGTAAAAAAAATTATAACACATGATTTTTTTCACATAAGAGAAAGTGTGGATAAATTGGGTGTTACAAATTTCACACTTTTAAGTATTCACAGGTTGTAATTTCTTCATACTTTTAAATGTAAATTTTTTTTCTCTCTCACACTTGTATATGTAAAGATTATGGTGATTTCTGCACTTATTGATATAACAATTTTCACCACAATTATAAGTGTGAATAATTTAATAAAATTTCATACATTTTTAGAAACTATGAATAAATGATATTTTTTTGAAGTCTTATTTATTTCAATATCACTAATGAACCATTTTTATCATCAAGTCGTGTTAAAACTGAAAATTGTGTTAAGGTCACCGATCTACTTATTCTCTATATTAACATTTAGCTGGGAGCTAAATTACTATTCTTTTAACAGTTGATGAGCAGTTTTTTTTACTGTTTATTTTCCACCAAAATTTATTTATTTTTTATTTAATTATATTTTATATTGTGTTTAAGTAAAAGACTAAAAGAGTATAACAAATATTTTATCTCTCCGAGCCTCTAACTTTCACCTCTCCTTCCTCCATCCCTTCATGTCTGCCACTGTTCTGCTTTCTCTCTTTGTATTTTTGGTTTAGATTTGGTTTACTCATGTAAGTATGTATGTGTTTATGTTTCAAACCTCTATCTTTTATGTTTTATTATGGTAATAGTTGTGTTTGTATGGGTTTTTGTTATAATATTATATTATTTAATTATTTAATTTGATTTGATGGTTACTTGAGATATGAGTAACCAAAGAAGCAGGTTTACCTGTGGTTGGTGTTTATCCAAAATTTTAGCATATGTGTGTACGAGTGAAAGGAGATGATGATACTTTTGCCAAAGGACAGGTTTGTACTTTGCACAATTGATTTTTCATTTAACTATAATGTTTGCAGTTTGTTTTCTCTTCTTATAATTTCGAAAAACCGAGGTCGTCCTACAACCTATATTATGATCGAAACTTTAGATAAAGCGAGGATGGATGATAAAGATACGAAGATCAATGATCAAAATGACACCGTAAAACTAAGATATGATTAAAAAATTAAAGAGAGATATATGGATGAATGTATAGAGATGGATTCGAAGATCGATGATCAAAAAAGTTGAAGATGGATCTATAGATGATTATATACATATAATTAAAAGAACAACTTGAAAAATAAGAACCAAAACTTTGTAAGTATCAAATTGTTGTATTATCACAAACTAAATGTTGATATAATAAGATCAATAAAATAAATAAATAATCTTAATTTTGTTGAGACTCGACACTTCATAAATTTTGTTGTGGTAAATCTCTATATGTTCATCTATCTACTCCACTTAATCGTTTCGGCATATTACAAGTTAGTGTACGTAAACACATATCGTGTTTTGTGAAATTTTTGATAATTTTGCAAAATCTATTGCAAATTTTCAAAGTAGTAGAAGTAGGTATTGTGAGTAAAAAGTTTGGTTGATAGAGGTATGGTGATTGGTGGTGAGTTGGTAAAATGGTTTGAGTCTTATGGTTCGGTGAAATGGTTTGACCTCAAAAAGTATGGTGTTACTTCTTAAATAAAAAATGTTTGAATAATGAAAACAAAGATGTGATCAAATATGATGTGAATGTTATAAGTTATTCAATTCCCCACATAACTTCGTAATAAATATTTGAATATATGTGATGTGTTACCTAATTTCTCATATATTGGAGTAGTAATGATTCATTCTTATTTAAACTTGGCTGGTTCATTTCAGACTCATACTAAATAAGCCAAATAACCGCACAATGTTGAAAAGTTTTGGCAAATTAGTATAGAAAATTACTATCTACCTCGAACGACATTAAACTCGTAGAAGAAAAAGAAGTACCAAAAAAAACTTCTTCATATATTCATCTTATATATATCTACTTATTTTATAAAAGGAAGGCACAAAATACTGTGTACCCCATAAAAAAAGTCATGTAGCACTAAATAGTCTAACACTATTCTCATCACTTTTTTTTAATTGAATGTCATATCCTATTGTTTCCTTGACCTTGAAGCTCACATCTTTAATGGTTTCCCTCTCTTTCTTCTCTCTAATATGAAAAATCCACCACTAAATCATTTTCAAAGCCGTCAAATCTAAAGGTAATTATTAGTTTTAAGGTAAGTTTCTTCAAAGTAATCGGTTACTATTATTATTTTGTTGACTTGTGGGATTACAATCATATTTGATCTTTACATTTAAGTTTTAGTTTCTATGAAGAAGAAGATGATGATTTTATTTACTCAACTTGCAGGTACGGTATTCTCTCGCAGATTTCTCCTCAGGTAAGCTAATATTTTTCTTACATTGTTAATTTTAATTTCATATACTATTTTGAAATGATTTTGATTTTTTGCTAACATGTTGTGGTTGTGTTTACATTTGGTGTTTGTTTTGTCATTTTTCCTTTTTAGGGAATTATTCTTCCCTTGTTAAACTTGCATGCGTTGACTTGAAGCTCATTTTCATGGCTTATATTTTATATACTCTTATATTTGGTGTTTAACAATATTTCATCTTCATAAGAAGAGAAGAAAAAGCAATTTGTTTCCTTACGTTTTTCTCGAGAACAGTTTAATCATTATTATGACCACCCTTCATTATTTTCCTTTGTATAAACAATTACAAGTATATTTTGTGTATCATTTAAAGATTTGGAGATGTTGGAGTTGGTGAAGGCTGAAGTGAATAGGTACGTGAAGTCAATAAGAGATTATTTACTTACTAGAATGCATGGTGTCTTCATTTGTACGAAATAAATAATTATGTAATTTATTTTCTGATCATTTTTGTGTGGATATTTAGTAGCTAATCATGGTTTTAAAAAGTGTTTATATGTTGGATTATGGATAGATTATACTGATGAAGTATTAGAAGTTCTTCATGAAACTATGAGCATAATATATTCACAAATTTTATAGAATGAACTTAAAAATCAATTTGGGTTGTCTAAATTCTTAAGTGGTAGTGTGTGCTGAAGTGGTGAACCTAAAGGGTATAGGGTGGCTGGGGTTATAGGTTTAGGGAATGACGTGGCTCGTGAAGTTAGTGGGAATAGTACGTGTTGTACACAATAGAAACTAGAAAAGCTCATTTCAATTTGAATAAGATGATTTTTTATTTTGAGCATAAAGGTAGTATTATCAAATAACTAACACATTAAATGGATCATTTGTAGAAATCTACTATCTATGTGTATTTTTTGTATGTTATACATTCGGGATTTGTTGGTTAGGCAATATATTCGAAATAGTAAGTTTTGGTAAATATGTAATCCAACAACAACGGCAAAGTCTTTGATATTCTTAAAATTTAATTGCAACTCAAATGCTTATTAAGAATTAAAATTTGGTACTAATTAACTAATATAGATAAATAAAATCATCACTCAAGTGATTTTAAAGAATTGTGAGATATATTATATATACCACTAACGTTGATATTCTTTAAAAGTATATTCACTATAAACTTAGGGTATTTACAAAACATCATTGCTTTTATTGTTAGTGTATAATTGGGCATAGGTCGTACCGCTATCGCAAATATCCAGCTTTCACATGCGTGATCGACAAATCAGGAGTTCGAATCTGTACCTCTACACATATGAGTGAAATATGATATGGAGATTAGTGTACACTCAAAATTACCGTTTATTTAGTGTAGAACCAACATACATTATGTAGATGCAAACAAATAAATTAAACACCAAAGTTCATGATTTAAGAAATACAACATATACTGCTTACTTATTGAAGAACTTGTTAGTTGTTATTCCCATATACTTTTCCTCTTTTAAATAATACTACATGTGTCCCAAAATTATTGTCTAACTTTTTGAAAGTATTTCCCTTTTCAACTTTGAACTTAAATATTTTTATTTGTGTTATATAATATTTGATTAATATTATACCAATGAATATACATTTAAAACCCAATTCATGTATATATTTTTCATCAAGTATTATATAACACAAACAAAAATATTTAAGATCAAAAAGTATTATATAACACAAACAAAAATATTTAAGGTCAAAAAGTATTATACAACACAAACAAAAATATTTAAGGTCAAAGTTGAAGGAAAAGATTTCAAAAAGTCAAATCTAGACAATTATTTTGTGACGCATGTAGTAGTTTTTTCATAGTTGTTTATAGGTATGAATTTTGTGAAACATTGTCAACTTCTTTGTGCCATCTGTCATCAATAATCATAAAAATTGGATGAGTTTTCCTAAACAAATTTATGTATATGATAGTTCCTTCTATATTTGTCATTGCACTAACAACACATGTTTATCCTTGAAGAAGTTATGAGATCTAATATGGGCCGTGCTGGCATAAAAAACTTCTTAGTGTTCATATATAAGCTTAGTATGTATGTACTTTTGATCTATTTGTAGCATGACACATTGCAAAGTTGTGAAAAGTATGGGCGATAATGTCGTAGACCGAGCGGGTCATCTTGATCCTGTCACATCTTCTATTAAATATACATGTTTTCATTTTGAGTTTTATACTTCAATGATCAACCATTTAATAATATTTGTATATGTTGAAAGATACTAATGTAACTATAACTCTATAAGTCTATAACCGGCCTTATATCAAAATAGTCTCCAATGCAAATATATATAAAAGCCATCAGCAATTAAAATACATAAATGAAATAGACCTATCAAAATATTAGTAATATATACGAAGTACAATTCAGTTTGTAACACGTGATTAATATATAGTACTGCTACACTACTGCACATAATAATGGGTGAATTAATGGTTGGTTTTGAAAACAATAAATGTATGTCATTCAACAAATTACTTATCTTTAACTTTATAAACTAATAGTTCATATGTTTTGATTACGCATCTTTTAACTTAATATATGATAAGCTAAAACAAATCAGATCATATTCAAATCATAGTTCATTCACTCTAAAAAAATGTATTTTTTTAAAAACCCGCTGTAAAGCGCGGGCCAAAAACCCTCGGTTTTAACATGCAACATGATTATCATGATTATATGTCACGTCATGTCATTACATTAAAATGATGTATCTTAAAATGTAGGACTTCATCTTCATTTTGTGTTGAGCGACTCTACTAAATTTATTTATATCTTCTTAAGAATCAATATTTTTTATGTTTTCTTATTGTTAGGGTTGTGCATGGTCCAGAACCGGACTGAACCGGCTGATTCCCGAACCGAACCGAATCCCGAATTGAAGTTGAAAGTCGGACCGAGGACCGTACCATGAATCATGGGTCTGGTCCGCTTCGGTCCGGTCCAGTTATGCTCGGTTTGATCCAAATTCCCGGACCGTTTGAAGTTTTAGTGTCTTGCGTGTAGTCAGTGTTTAAGAGCATATTTCAATGAATAAGTTGAAATGTACTAATTTATAATCTCATTGAGTATGCCGGTGCTCCAACTTGACCTGATATTTAGACTTGTTTACAACTCATTCCAACAATGGAGAGCCGTCTATTAGTAATAGAGTGCATGGTCCAATAAAATACATGTACACAATCTTGTGATTACAAATAAATTGAATAAGGAGATCTAAAACATGTTGAAAATAAGTTAGGATCCACGATATATAGGGAATGTTTTCTATATTTTTCGGTTCTGGTCCGGTTCTTGGGTTTTTCGGTTCGGTCCTAGACCGTCCCGAAGACCGAAAATCAAGAAATATATGGACCATGTACCGTCCCGGATATGCTCGGTTCGGTCCGGTTCCTGTTCGATCCAGTTCGGTCCTCGGTTATTTTCGGTTCTTCCCGAAAAATGTACAGCCCTACTTATCATCATAGTTTCACTGCCATTTTACAAAAATAATATAAATATGCAATTATGCGGGATTATACATTGAATTAAGACTAGTGCTCGAATCTAGATTGACAAAGACAAAATATCAGAACTCACCTACTCATAAAGAAGCACGAAAACATGGAGCAACAGATTCACATCTAAATATGTACGATAAATTCTATCTCCTCACCTAACGATTTCAATTAAATCACGTCAAACGGCCAAACATGAGTAGTCTTGGCTTATGAGTATGGATTATCTTCACATTATCATCCCATAAACTTGTTCCTTCATATTTCCTAGCACCAAAATAATGTATATCAATCAATAGAAGTTCAAATAGTATATGAACCTTAAAATATGGTAACCTCCCTGATGTCAGTATTTCGCTAAAATATGGAATGTTAAAACCATCTTATTAGTTAAAATGTTGAATCCAACATAAACAGCCAACTAAAAATATTAAAATATGGTATGACCAAAACGTATTTGATAGATTGTAGTGTTTCATAAGACCACTTACCAACTGTAATTGTGTCAGTTTTGTGTCGATTTTGCACTTCAGCGTCCCCTCAACATCCTAAACTAACATACAACTGATACAAATCATACAACGATGCTAATGGTAACCGTGTCACTTTAACTCGTAGGCTCACATTTACAAATATGAAGTATATGATCATTTTCTATGCACTAAACCATTAAAAAATGACATGGTTCGTTTTCAAGTAAGTTTGGTGACGCATTTCATATCAATATCCATAGACTCCATGTCATCTCCACCTAGACTAATACCATCTCCACCTAGGCTATGGACTTGGTGTATAGACACCATTATAGACGGTAGTGCCATTGATGTCACTTAACCAATACACATGAGGTGACATTGAGAGGGGTCTAAGTAAAAAAAATGTGGAATGGCAATAGGGCGAGTTTGGTGCAGAGGTGTCTGCCCAACCTCAAACCCATCATCCAAAGCAATTTCCAAACTCCCAACGAGATCTTATCGAGGCGTCCCTTGTAGGCATGACCTATGTCGCACCCCCAAATTCGGGTTGCGGAAGCGAATCGGGTCAAGACGCGACTAATCAATATACACAGCACAAAAGATATAATGAACGACCACTACATGCGTCGTTTTACATTGATATTGATAAAACAAAAGTTTACATCAAAATATTGTTTACATTAGCTCGGTTTGAAAATGAGAGATTAAGTACATAATTAATCTATACAAAATATAATAATGTAGCTAAAATCTCTGATTGTTTGCATGCTGACTCGAGCTACTAGATCTTGATTGAGCAGTTCAACCTACTGCTGGTCACCTGTGATACATGCTAAAATTGGTCAGCGAAACGCTGGTGAGCTTACAGGTTTGTATGTCAACACATATTTGTATGAACCGCAAGATTTTATAATTGAATTTAAAATGCAATTAAGCAAAATAAAAGTTATACAGCCATGAGCACATAGTCTGAGCTTAACTTGAGCGTCAGGTCCAATTAAGGAAACCTAACTGAGTTGCCTCCTACGAGTGCCTAATCTACACTCGTCTTCCCAAATGCTGATACGTCCGTTTGACCAGTTAGTGCGTGCTAACCCGGACGAGGATTGTCAATCCTATATGATATCATATACTAACATTCACGCTACAGATGTATTACCAGACTATGCTATGGAGGGCTTTAGTGATTAGTTGAAAACAACTCATGTAGTATTTGATTGATTGGTACTTGCGTTCAACTTGTAAAATAAAACGAGCAATAATATCACACCCCTTAATGAAAACAGTAAAATAGGGGTCATGAGACTCACTTGAGCCTTGAGTGTTTATTAAAATAAACTTGAATTGATTAGCTGTGAATTGATGTCCGAAGACTTGTAACCTGTCGGGCGTTCAAAACGCGCAACGTTATATGAGTGAGCAGATGTCTCAACAGACCATCTATGTTTGTTGTCCAACAATTAGTTATGTCCAAATGTTTGATTGTTCAATCTTTGTTTATCAAAAACGTGTACGACCCGTTGGTGAAAGTTTGTAATAATAATTCTTTAAGACATTATTATTAAGTTTGTGTCATCATATATATTGTTACAGTATGTATCATGTGTGGTTATAAGTTGTTATCCATGTTCAATACTTAGTGAAAACAAGTCCCATAAATTCTGTTTTTAGCGACACTAGTAGCGACACTAGTGTCAGTGTCGCAAGTCATGCGACACTAGGGTAAGTGTCGCAGTGTATGCGAGTGTCGCAGGTAATGCGACACTAAGGTCAATGTCGCAGTGAGTTTATGCGACATTAGGGTCAGTGTCGCAGGTTCAATCACATTTTCAATAAGTAGCGACACTAATAGCGACACTATGGTAGTGTCGCAGGTAATGTCGCAGGTAGTGTCGCGGGTCATGCGACACTAGCGTCTGGCCAATTTTCCATTTTTAGCCCAAGTGTATCCAAGTGTCGGTTTTTCATTCGGGAAACTTTCCAAAATTAGTTTTTGGTCCAAGTTATTACTAAGTCACCCAAACTAGTTTTTGTTACCATTTTCCAAATATAGTAAGTTTTTCGAAATCGAGCCACTTTTGTTGACTTGGTCAAACTTACTCGGTTTGACCCGAAATTTTCACCCAACCCATATATCAGTTTATAGAGTCCAAATAAATTGTCGGTTCATGTCGGAGTTCACCAAATATGTCGGTTTTATAAAAGTCCTAAAACTACAAGATTTCATATTTTCGACTTTTGTCGGTTTGTTTCGCCATGGGTCCTACTAACTTCTGGTCCAAATCACGTCTCACAATTTATACCAACTGATCTTCTATGTGTTTAGTTTCTAACATATGTTTTCTAAGAATTTTAAGTCCCATCTTCATAGAGAAACAAAATAAATAGTGATGCATAGCTCAATTTCTGATTTCACCCAGACCAGTCCCACAAATTGACTTATAGACAAAAATACGTTCGGATCTGGTAAAAACGTAAAACATGAAAGTTGTAGATCTTTTCAATACGCAAATTTTTTTAAAAAAATCATCTTCTAACTCTTCCTAGAACTTAAGATATGACGTTTTTAGTAAGCTGTGATTTTCTAGACAGATTGTGTGCTCTTTGTATATAATTCATAAAAACGTATTTTGAGCTTAAATTTAGACATAATATTGTTAGATGAGCTTTATAACATGTAATTAAAAAATATGAAAGTAAGAAAGATTTTCCTTACAAAGATTTTGATGGAAATGAGATGAGGAGAAAGAGTAGTTGTTGTTGAGCTAATTTTATTTGTAAAATAGTGACTTTGATGGTGGTGGTGCTA